>JAUZSX010331817.1:0-11006 GCA_034780655.1 Idiosepius hallami | reverse complement strand
CCAGCATCCCTAACTGTGGTTACGGTTGAGACAACACCTGAAGAAGGCCTGAGGGACACTAGGCCGAAACGTAGTGTTGTAACATCATAAATACCTACTAAGATGAGGACAAAAGTCCGAATAATAAAATTAATATCTAAACTTCTAATCATAGTTGGTTACTTTTTTGCACAATTCTAGTGAATAGACTTAACAGAAAAATACATTGTTTAGATCCAACATTATCTTTCTATCCATTTACCTATCTATCTACTTATAAAAATCAGATCATTAAGTTTGTATGGAACCCTATATTCTGTTGCTAAAAAAATCCTATTAATTCGTAGCGCTTTTCAGTAAAAGAAACTACAAAAATAATTTTTTTTAGTTTCACGCTTCTAAAACTTGCATTTGTACGTTACTACCTTTCTTTATAATAGGCTACCTTATCTACCTGACAGAAAAGATTTAGAAAAGAAATTCTAAAATAAAAAGGATTTTAAATGTAATTAGTTGAGAATATTATTTGAATAATTTAGTATAAAAATATTAGAAATGAATTTAGTATTAAAAAGCATTAACTGCTTTTCTGTATAATAGACTTCCTTAATTACCTGAGTCTCAAGACCCAGGCCACCGGGCAAAGCCGTGCAATACTTCTAGTATATGCATAATTCTAAGATTATAGACCTTCGATCAATAACTCCATATAATGAACACAAATTACATCTAAGTCTAAATACAACACTTATTTAGCATGCTGATCACTGGACGCGATATGCACAACTAGACTTGATATGCGCAATAACAAATGTTTGTCATAAGTGAGACTATAAATTATCATGTTTTTAAATCTATTCTCAATATTGATTTTTAAATTTCAATATTGAATTTCCTTGTGACCTACTTAATATTTTTAAACAAAACCTTTATAAAATCTGTTTGTATTCAAAGAGTTTATTTTTGAATTTCTATTTGCAACATGTAAGTTATTTTATTTTCAAGGCAACTTAGAATTAGATAAAAACAGGGAATGAGTCTGCGGTGAAAATCAAAAAAGGAGAAAGCGTAATAATAACAAAACAAAGTGAAACAGAAGAGTTAAAAAATCGAATTTATTTTCAAGTGACTAATGAAAAAAAAAAGTGCTGTCAAAACAGTCACTGGAAAAGAAAATGAAATCAATGAATATTTTCAATTGAAATATTTTATTATTTTATCAATAAACCGAATAAAAACGAATAAGATATATTACAAAATATATTAACTTGTTAAAATTAATTGGAGATTAATTCTATTCCTGTATATTGATTTTTTCTAGTTAATGAACAATCTACTGGTCATAACTAATATAAAAATATAAATCCGAGAATCTTCTTAATTTTACTAAAATAAACTCAAGTGCGTTTATATTTTATAGTTCATAATCAAATCCATAATATCATTTAATTGTCAAAATTAATGATTTTCAGCAAAATATAATTAGTTGGTGTTAATATTAACGAGTGCATTTTATATCGAAAAAGTTTTTAAAAAGCTAAGAAATCTAGAGATTTCCATAAATATTTTCGTTTTATTATTATTATTTATTGATGTTTTTATCAAAACGCTGTAATAATGTTTCAATTACATTCCGATAATAGAGTCTTATACTCGACATTATTGAATAGTCCTACTTTTTTACTTCTTTATGTAAAAAATCATTCCTTTAATTTTCGGGTTGTTTTGACAAAAAACGAAAATTAAGAGGCATGCTGGTTTTGCTATTGGTCTATGATATTATAGAAAACTTGTTTGAATGACAACAGCACCATTCGATAATATTTTCCATGGTCAAACTGTCCATGACAATCATTATCTGTATCGTCCTGCAAGTTATAGGTTGAATCCTACCAAATAATGCTATTGTTGTTCAATTATACGAAAAAGTTTTTTATTTAAACTTTTATACTTGGAATTAGAATTGCTGGAATTGGTAGGAAGACGAATAGAATAGAGAGATTAAAATGTTAATGCGTGTCGATCTATGAGTTTAGGTTAGAATATCTGCAGCTCTGTTAAGCTCATTATTCAAGGAAAGATAATTTTTTCAATGTTTATGATTAAAAAGAAAAAAAAATTTTTTTCATATGTACTTAAAGAATAGTTTTCAATTTTTATGAATAAATAAAAATTTAAAAAATATGACAAAACGAACAAAACCACAACGATAGGTTTTTAAATATAAACGTTTAAAATTATAAAAACAATTAAAATTACATACTTTTTAACGTTGAATTCAAAAGTTTAACATACCCATAGTTTTAGTCTATCATACTTAACATATTTCACCTTCTTATTCTGTTAGGTTCATGATATAATATATGTGTTGAACTTTTAAATCCTAACGTAAAATGAGATAACTCGCGAAAAAGACGATATTCAATTAGTACAATTACAAAGAAGCCAATCTATTCTATTAGGAAAGTATTGGCAGAAGTATTTGCTGGGTCATCTCTTAGTCAAAGCCATTAAGACCGGTATATCGGCCTTTTAGGGCCATAAGCATTAAAACTTCAATGTGTTATGTGTTTTGCACAAACCACTATTTCAGAGATTTTTGCTTTTACTGCTTGATGATACGATCTATTTATATTTTATTTCACTAGGTGCTTATCTAAAATAATCTATTTCACACATGTAATAAAAAGCTTCTAGTTTTGTCCTGCTAGCTGAAGCGAAACAAATTTTGCTGCTAGGTCAGTCTGATGAAAGTGTGTAACCCGAAGGATATTATGAACGGTGTTGTAGGTTTTCATATTTAACATAATCCAAAATCTTTATTAAATGTATTAAGTCAAGACCAAATGCTGGTTTAGTATGGTTTATCTTTTTAACGTAATCGTATCAAAATGAATAGTCTAAATGAGCACACTGTGAATCAATAAAAGTAAAATTGCCTGAAATATTATGTTAAAGTATATTAAGTAGAATTAAAAGTTCAATGGAAAAAACTAATTAATCTTCTAAATTATAAATTAGAATCCGACCGATTTATTTTCACCTATCTATTTAGATCTCACATAAAACATTTTCTTTTGTTTTAAACAATTTTCATTCAAAATTAAGTGAATCATAATGGAAGTAATTTTTAACTTTATTTTTGGTTTATTCGGTGATTACTAGGGCTGTAACAATATTCTTTTATCAAAAATATGCTTGTCACATCCCTAGTTTTAGGACTGCGACAAGAATATTTCTGATTAAGTATGTTGTCGCGACTCTCCTAATAAGTAAAGAATTAAAAGAAATGGTAAAATCGCAAAATAGTCGAGTCAGTATCAATAATAACCTTTGATAAAAGCATATAATAACAGTCCTACTAATAAGCACAGAATTTAAAGAAATAGTAGAATCGCAAAATAGTCAAGTCTATGACAAGAAACTTTTTAATAAAAGCATTTTATCACAACCTAATTGATTAGATAATCTATACTCGATGATATTATCTAAATTAACTTCTTATTAAAATCCTAATCATTCAAGTAATCTTTTTGCAAAAGACTTGGGTGAAAAAAGAAATACTTTACTTTCCAATGTGTATTTAATATATTCTTTCTATATTTATTCAGTCTATACGAGAAAAAAGAGAATCTTTTATTCCCTTGAGTTTTAAGGCGAGACTCAAAGTGGCCAAATATGTGCCTCAATACCTCCAATAATAATTCCATAGTAGAAAAGAGAATTATTTTGGCTTTTGTTCAACTCTTAACGTTTTTATTACCATTTTGGAAAGCAAAGCAAAGATCTCTACCATAAATAACATGAGATTTGGCTGTAAAAACATTCTTTTAAAACGAATCAAATGTGTTTTGTACAAATCTAGTCACACAAACCAGTTTCTTTTATGAAGGATGTAATTTTGAAAAAAAATAGAGTAATGAATGATTTATGATTTTAGTAGTATTAAAACTGATAATGATGATGATGATGATGATAGTGGTAGTGATGATGGTGATTATAGTAAGGACGATGATGATAGTGGTGGCGATAGTGTTGGTGATGACGATGACGATGATGATGATGATGATGATGGGTGGGCTGCTGCAGACGGTGGTGAGGGTGGGGATGATGATAATGATGGTAGTGATGGTGATGAGGAGGAAATTGATTATGATGATTATGATGATGATGATAATTACGATGATGGGTGGGCTGCTGCTGATGATGGTGGTGATGGTGATGATGATGATAATGATGTTGGTGATAGTGATGATGTGGAGGAGACTGATTGTGATGATTATGATGATGGCAGTGATGCTGATGATGTTGATGGTGGTGGCGATGATGATGATGACGGTTATGACAATGATGATTAAGATGATGATGATGATGGTGTTGTTATTTTTGTTTTTGTTCTTGTTGTTGTTGTTGGTAGCGATAATGATGCATGATGATAAAAAAATTTTTCCGACTGTTGAAGATATTTGAGTTGATCAACAGGTCGCCCTAAAACTGAATCACACTGAATTATATTTATCTAAAAAACAAAAAACATACATGCCAATTCTGAGAGAGAAATAAAGAAAGTAAATTCGAAAGAAACAACAAAATAAAGAAATCTTTTGTTAGCCAAAAACAAACAGGATGTGTCTTAATGATCTGAGTGTTTTGTTTGACTTGTCTCAAAACAAACTGGGTATTGCAGTGGGGGTGGAACGAATTGTTCATGAATCGATCTTTTCAAAAAATCTGACTCTTCAGTCTGTTTTTATAATTGAAACTTTTGAAAGTTTTTTTTTTAATTTTCATTTTCAAACATGAATGTCTGTTAGTGCGAAGTTGATGTCAACGGTGAAGTATTCTGTTTCGAAATTTTAAAAACAAAACTGTAAGAATCTAATTGGCTACCTCTAAACTACCACAAACATTTTACAAGTTTTTTTTAACCACATTCAGCTTTAAAAACAAGTGTTATTAAATGAGCTCTAAAGGGTTATTAATTGAAGCCTAAACAGCTGGTATATCTGCAATTCAAAATTCTATAGGAGAAGAGAATCGAAAATTATTTTAGTAAAAAACATTTCATTGGTTTTTTAGCTGCCTCAGACAGATGGGAGTTAACTCGGGAGGGCAACCTATCTAGGTAAAAGGCAACACTGTCTAGCAGAAATATTTTGAAATTGAGGTGAAGGTAGTCATCAACGCTAACTTTTTCAGCGTAAACACTCAACTTTCAAAACTTGATTCATAGGGGCACTGAATGCAAAATGGTCTTGTGCCTAACTCCTGTTGGTGCTCGACCAAGTTAATATAATATCGGCCCTGGCGACCTAAGGCAAAAAAAACACACACACCTATGTCGGTTTTAATATGGTCTTTTAATAGAACGACTCTGATAGACTAGCTGCTAAATTTGTAAAGTAGAATCCAAAGGAAATCAGTGTTATTTAAAGTGGATATTTAAAAAAGAAATACAAATATAGAAGACTATTTGGTGTATTCCACCCTCTATTATTATACTCGCCCAGCATTCTAAAACCGGAAGTAAAACTGTCCTTCGGAAGAGAGCCATTGGCTCAAATCCGATGTGACTCGCTATGCTCGGCTGGACAATTACTTTCTTCACTTATTTCTGTACCTTTTGTGTTCCCTAATACATGTTTTATCCAACATCGTGTTTTGTCTTATTTGTGGCCAAGCAAGCCATAACAAAGACCCACATTATAAAGGATTATTTGAGACCTACTTAAATCTATCACATGTTTCTCAGGTGAAGCCAATAACAATTAGCATGAGATTCCTCTGAAATTTCCAGACAGAATTTTGCGCCAATCAATAATTTATTTATAAATTTATGCCCCGAAAATTTACAGAACTGAAAAAGGGTATAGACCATTATCATCATGTTATTATAAACAAAATTTCGTCAATCTAAATACTTATAAAAAACAAATAAACCTGTTTGTAAGAGACTCTACATCCTCTAGTTTTTTTAGAAAAGGAAATCACAATAGTTCTTTAAAAAATGATTTTACGAAGAGATTTTTAAAAAGTGAAACCAATGTAATTATTTAAAAAAAAAGGATTCAGACCACTGAAACTTGTATATATATGGTAATGCCTTTCTGTATAATAAGTGCCTTTAGTTACCAAGCTTGAAAAATGAATTAAGTAGAAATTATAATTAGAAATAAATTTTGTATAAAAAAAGTATTACCCGCTTTCCAATAAAATAGGCTTCTTTAGTGGAAAGTCCCCGACGCCTGAGATAAGCAGGGCAATGATTCTAGTTATCTATAAATATTATGTGAATAAAATCATGCTTTTATACAACTCTTGTGTTTGAACAATCTTATATTAACCAATTTCTTTTTTTCAATTTATTGAAATTGGTATGATTTGGTTGACGCAAGTTCTTTTAAATTCTAGATGAAGACATATGATCATTTAATGCCGAGAGCTATTACTTTTGATAAACCCATTTTTTAAGAGGTTGTTAGAAAAGTTTAGTTACACTTGGGTGATTCATATCTTTCCTAAAGTTATTGCTTCCCCACACAAATGAACGTGATAAACAGTGTATGGCTCAAGTTGTTTGTTGAAAATTCAGAGTCAAGTACGTAACCTTTACATAGAAAAAAGATTTTTTGGTCAAAATTGAGTGCCCCTTAAGTTTTTTATGCTTTGTAATAAAGCATTTAAACTCAAACACGAAAATATTGGTCTTTTCAAGTAGCTGCTAAAGACTATCGACAAGTTTTCTTAAGGGTTTTTGTCATTCTAGACAAATATTTACTGATCTATTCTTAAAATGTATATATACGACTTAATACTTAGCGATAACCTTTTGTCTAAAAGGTCGAGTCGAAATAGAAGACATATTGGATGGATATAAGAAAGAAAAAATATGAAAGTATCAAACATGAATAAAAATAAAATGTTATCCTAAATTATGAGAATGATCTTTTCGTATAATTCAGTCAAATACAAAATTTAATTCATTGTTTTTTGCCTTTTTCCTTTCTGTTATTTCATTTTTTTTTTTGTATTTTTAACGTATATTTTTATTTAACTATTTCTTCTAAAATAACTGTGAAATCACTTATGATAATTGTGTTGATGAAATATCAATTTCAAAGTAGTAGCGACCGTGGAGAATTGGTAAAAGCTCGGGCTCTGGAATCGTTTACGCGAGTTCAAACCCCAGTCAAAACTATTGCATTCACTTTAGCTGCGTCGGCCAGATGGGACTCGTTAACTCGGGAGAGCAGCTTATCTAGGTGCAGGGTAATATGGAATATAAAAAGCCAGGGTAAGAGCACGTAAAAAAAAACCTGGGTTGGTGCCCACCAAGTAAATAAAATATCAATTTTAAAGAGTTTTTTTTTTTAAATACTAAACTGGTGACATTTTTATCGTTACATTATGCTGCAAATTTGTATTTTTGCTGTTTCTGCAGGGTCCTTGTTTTGACGAGAAAGAGCCGATAGCTTATGCTCAACCTGGAGGACATTTTGAGGATCTTTTTGAAATTAATATTGCCCTTCACCTAGATGAGTTACTCTGATGAGTAACAAGTACCATCCCCGAAAAAATAGAGACTTTAGACTTGAAGATTTACGTAAATTGGATAAAGACCTAGAGTGGATGAGAATGTTTTAATGACAAATTGAATAAAAACATTATTAAATATCACAATTGATGCAGAAGAATTAAACATGTCCTAAAAAAACAATTATTATAAACATAATATCTTTGTTAGAGCATATACGTGCTGGTCTTCTAAAAATAAAAGAACGCGGAGATTCTCAAAATAGCATAACATATTTTAGAAACACGTCGAAATTATTTGCCAATATTTGTTTTGGTTTTTAATTAGAAGTTAATGGAAAAGACATTTTATAGCAATGAAATACGTGTCTTATTAAATTCCTAATAGCTTTTGCATCTGATAAGTTTAGTGATATTGATAATATATTATTATTGGCGGTCACTCGTTGTCGAGTATGACTGTCCCCCGTCTTAGTTCTGTGGATCCTTTCGGGAGGACGCTTGTGCGCGATGTCTTTTAACGTAGGGAGACTGATGCACCTGCAATCACCGCCCTTGGCAGAGGAGGACCTGGTTCTAATGGCATGGAGAGAGCCACGACGACTGGAGGTCATCCTCTGTTGCAGCCTTCTACAGCCTTCAGTGCCATTGTGTTACCGTGGACATCATCTGTTACATCCGCTGTTGAGGTTTCGCACTATTTAAACCATAGCTGGAGGAAAGATAGGGCTTCCTACCTTTCCCAAGGGTATAAGTCGACATAAAAACGTAGACCGAACAACTTGGATTCGAACCCGCGTAGTACAGTCCGATTCTCTATCGACTGGGCCACGTCGACTGCCTGATAATATAGGGTGGGCCAAAAGTCGCTTCGGGTTTTTAATATAATGCTGTCAATTTGCTAAATATAGTTATTATCAATTATTATTAATTCTAGAATTAATTAGAAGCTGTCTTGTATATTATAAAAGCATTTTCAGTCGAGGCAAACATACAGTTTAAATTCATTAACAGTTGACGAGATTGGCCTTCTTTGAAGGTGACTTTTGGGGTAGAGTGCCAAAGGCATAATGACTCATGAAAAGTTGATTATTATGCGGAAAACCCGAATCGACTTTTGGCCCACCCTGTATATATGATTCCAATGAAATATGTGAAGATTATTCAGAAGAGGATCTCATATTTATATATTCACTTTTTTGTTTGTTCTCGACAACTGATGAACTATTTTGTGGCCAGCAGTATTTGAGAAAAGAGTAACACAGCTACTGGATGAGAAAGAGTATTTATATTAAAAAGTTAAAGTTAGTTGCACAAGAAGATTTAGTATGTTCGTCGTGAGTCGTGTCAGCACGATCCAGGGGATGTCTCTTCGAGTGCTACTGGCATGCTGTATTATGCCTAACGGACGAGTCCATATTTGTGGTTATTGTAGTGTGTCCCCACAACAGATATCTAATCCTAAATCAAGTAATCACTTCTAAATAAAATGCAAAATTATTGAATGAAAATCATAATAGATCAATTTAGTTTTCCCTACACATTTTCCATTGAGATATGGTTTACATAAAAAATGATTTTGGTGAGAATTCATTATGGGGAAAAAGTTTATTCTTTGCAAAATCTTGGCTTATTGATTCAGTTCTAGTAGTCAGGAAACTTGAACAATCAAACACATCCTCTTAGAATGCGAAGCCTTTACTATCGCGAGAAAACACCACCTAAAAACTAACAATACGAAAAACAAATTTAAAAACAACTGCACACACAACATTCTCTTATTTTTGAGAGATATCTGATTATACCTAAAAATACAACACTAAACCCTTAAAAACTCAACTAAAACTAATAACTTTGTTCCTCCATAAAATAATTAAAGACAAATAACCACTTTCAAAAAAACTAACAAACAAAAGAACAAAAGCAAAACATAAACAAGAAAAAACTGTACAAGTAAACTAGGTAGAGCTTATTAAAAGAGTTTTCAGATTTTACTGAACCTATGAGAGTCAGTATGCTGGTTAATTCAATCAATCTATAAATCAATCAACCAGTTCGAGATTTATTTGACCTTGTGTTTCAAAGTTGTGTCTGAGTTCACTGTTAAAATTGCTCTTTTCACTGAACGATTAATATTAAAATTAAGATTTAACATGATCTTCTGTCTTTCTCTTAAGAATTCAGTCTTGAAAATGTTTGCCGTTGAAGGACATTTGGAATTTTGAAATGCTTTGCTCTTGTAGCATTTCCTATAAAGTTTGGCTTAGTGGGTTGGTAATCGGACTTCGGAATCGTTGTACGTGAGTTCGAATCCCAGTCGTTCCATTTGCGTTTATAATTAGACTAATACACTTGAGAAAGGTATGAAACCCTTCATTGCTTCCAGCTAGGGGAAAAATAGCAAACATTGTGTTATTAAAAAAAAAATACGTGTGTGTACAATGATTGTTCGTGACATTAAATGACCCAAAAGCTTGATATGCCGTGAAACTCAAACAAACAAACGAAAGTTGGTATTCAGTAGCTATTCTGGTAGTGAAGCATAAACAAACACTCACTGTGGCGAAAATAACTATAATTTTCCCACGAGAACAAATTTAATTAGTAACAAAACTTGTGAACTTTTATTTATCTCATATTTTCAAATATTTAACTGTAATTATTCGCAACAAACACATGATGTTGATGTAAATATGGTTTTCTAAAGTTGATTATGATTTATATACGCCCAACAATTCGTAATGATGTGATTGTTCATCTTGTAATCATAGAAAAGACAACACCCACTCCTCTGCACGGCTACAAACGTATTTTGAATGGAAATATCTCAACAAATTAGAATTCTTATAGCAAAAACGAGATGCATCAATATAACTTAAGAGTATAATTAAAAGTTTGATTAGATTAAGATTTGCTTTTGAATCAAGTTGATTAAATAGTGTCTCCGGCTTTGAAAGACATCAAATCTAGAAATATATTCGAATATATAAATAAACACTAAATTAAAAAAAATATAATTCACGCACGCACACAAACACGCCATCATATATATCCATGCGCGTGTTTGTAGGTATACGTATGTATATTTAATACACCCATACATCCGTCTATACATAGATAGAAACATATGTAGAGATACACATATGACTTAATATTTAATATTTAAAGCACAAATGTACAACTGATCGTATCAATTAATACAGTTTGTGTGCATCATAAGTTTTGTATACACATATAAGTAAATATGTTTATGTAAGTATGTCAAAGGAGGTTTGTAATTTTCCAAAAACACGTACACACACAAACACACACACAGACACACACACACATACACACACACTCACACGCACACACACACACACACACACACACATATATATATATATACACTCACACACACATATATATATACACACACCCACACACACACGCACAAATATATATACACACACTCACACTCACACATATATATACACACACACACACACACACAC
>JAUZSX010331806.1:0-11008 GCA_034780655.1 Idiosepius hallami | reverse complement strand
GAAGATTACTGGACCATATTTAAACCTGGCTATTTTTACGATACAAATTGTAGTTAAAATCCTTTGGACACTACGGGGCAGATATATCGGCCCCGGAGACCTTGGGCAAAGCAGATATTTCGTCCCTAATATAATCCTCTAATCGAATGGCTCTCATTAGGAACCAAATTATTGTAAATTCACAACTACTAAGGTTTTACCATGTTTAATTTAATTTATAAAAAAAAAAACTTCGTAAAATTTTGGGACATTTATTAGTAGAGAGGTTCACTTGGGACTGTTAATAGGCAAGTTTGAATACCTGTCAACCTGTTAACATTCACATTTGGATTAGCACCCTTGGGAAAGGTATGAACTGCCACATTCCCTCCAGCTATGGATTAAATAGTGCATATTGTGTTATTCAAATAACAATGTGTGTTAACAAAAGATTGTTTAACAAAACTTGTTCTTGGCATTAGATGACCAAAAAAGGTCGATATGCTATAAAACAAAACAATAAAATGTGCTCACGATATCCCTAGGTTTATGTTCCCCAATTATGAAGTCCAACTGCCTATTGACTACCCCAAGTGGACAACCCCAATAAAAAAAATAACTTTTCTAAACAAGACTTTTACAATAAATCAATATTTTAAGGCCATTTAATGCCAAGAATAATCATTCCAGGTTTTTTTTTTAATAACACAATGTTCACTATTTAAGTTGGAGGGAATGTGCAGATTCATACCTTTCCCAAGGGTATTAGCCCAATTATAAACACAAATAGAATGACTGGGATTTGAACTCACATCCCACAATTCCAAAGTCCAATTGCCTACCCACTAAGCTAAATGAAGTTCCCGTCTCTAAATAATAAAAAAAACATATGTTGAATCGTAAAGGACAAATTGTTTTGTTTTTGTCATTAGTTTGAGAAAAGAACAATTGATTATTGAAAAAAAAAACCTTTCTAACAAATAAGGCTTTGAAATCTCATAAAAAAAGGTCCAAAGTTTTTGCAATTCAAGATCAAACAAATTAGACACATTTCTTCTTCTTCTTCTTCAGTGCCATGCTTGGCCACTTAGCGGCCCCGACGCAGAATGCACCTTAAGGCCTCTTTACCCTAAGAAAGGACACTTGCACACCCACAACATACAATAGGCTTCGGTAAATGCTTATAAATACATGCATACACAATATAGAGATACAGAGATGGGTTGATAGGTGTGTATTTCAACATAGAAGTGTAATAATCATTTTCTTTATTTAATCCTAATAATTAATTATTTTGTTTTTTTTTTGCTTTGCAAAAGATATGTGAAGCTGAAGAGCCTTTCGGCCCCTAGGGAGCCTGAGGCCTCCCCCCTTCCACAGTTGTAGGGTCTGCGGGGGCACTAAGCACAGCCCTGTTCTTCTTGACACATCATAAAATTTCTAAGGTTTAGTTTATATATTTCAGGATTCCACAGACAAATTTACTTAAGTTGACTTTTTTTTACAAAAAGTTACAAGGCAAAGTAATAAGATGTTATTTTACTCTAATGTTAGGAATAAAATAGTTCTTCAAAATTTAGTTATTGTTTAAGAAAATTATAATCTGAGTATTAACTTCATTGCAGACTTTTGTCCTCATCTTGGTAGTATAGGGTGTTTTTCTCCCTACAATTCAGCCAAGTTCACCTCAGGCCTTCTTCAGGTAAATAAAAGTTTACAATAAAGTTAATACTCAGATCATGAAGCCTTATCTCAAAAATAAAAAAATACAATTGAAAAAAAACACTAAAATATAAATACAATTGTTTTTAACAAACTTTTTAAGATAAAATAAAGAGTATATCGTTCTATTTGACTGTGCAAAATTAAAACAAAGGCTGAAAAGACATTTTTTATTCAGTATTTGGAAGGGCGTTGGTTAAAAAAAAAAGTGGATAAGTGCTTTATTATTTTTAGTCGCTACTTTGAAAAATCACTTAAAAACATAAAGCCCTTAATTGTAAACCCCTTCCAAAACGATAAAGACATCAAAAACATTTTTTTTATATTGACAAGAGTTAATTTTAAAAGAATTTGTTTAAAAACTATTTTCATATTTTTGTTTCATTTTTCTTGTCTTTAAAAGCTAAGATAATAAAAGCATGTTTTTAATTGAAGTGACAATCAACGGAAAAACAAAAATATTGACATGAAAAAAACAAAACATGGGAATCAAATTTTTTTTTCAACGGAATTTCAAACAATCATCAAAAAATCTTTTTTTCTCTATTAATAACAATTTATATATCAAGTATCATTTCAAATTTATTTTATCTCTTATGAAATTTTGTATATATATATATATATGATAGAAAATATAGGAAAGTAAATTCCGACAATATATATGATAGAAAATTATTAGAAAAAACAAAAAAAAAACAAGAATGTACATTAATGCCAACGCCTTTCGAATATTTTTCCTTCTTCAGGACAGGGTAAGAATAAGAATAATAATATCAATAAATGTGCCCTGAAGAAGGAAAAACATCCGAAACGCGTTGGCACTAATGTACATTCTTGTTTTTTTGTTTTTTTGTTTTTTTTTCTAATAATTTTCTATCACATATTGTCGGAATTTACTTTCCTATTTTTTCTATCACACATTACTTTAGGGGAAAATTGTTCTGTCTTGCTTAATCTTTTGAATCCCGACTTATCAAAATTACCAAGTAGTCACTCAAATCCGATCGTTGTGCTAAAGGAACAATACTAGGGCCGAAATATTGGTGTGTAATGGTGTGTCTTTTTCTGCTTATGTTGCCAGGGCCGATATATCGGTCTATTAGGGTCCAAAGGTTTAAACTTAGTTCAGTTTGATAAAATATCCAGACTTTCTTCAACTGACAAGACAACCCAAATTTGCAAAATCCTTGGAATTTTAACTTCACTGAAGATAAGATTTAGGTTTTAAATTAATTTATTGTGCATGTTGTTGGCCAAAAAATATTTTTAAACTTTTCTTTTACGGCATGTCAACCTTTCTCGTCGTTTAATGAATGCCAAGTATAGTTATTTTCAACCCTTTAGACCCTACAAGGCTGATATATCGGCCTTGAAGTCATAAGGTAACAGAAGACATACCAATATTTTAGCCCAAATCTGTTCCACTGATATAACAGCTCAGAGTTACTACTTGGTAATAAATTTTGATAAGTTAGGGTCGAAAGGATTAATAAACCATTTGTTAATATCTTGATTTTAAAATAGTTATTTCTTTAAATAGAAATACGATAAACACTACCATTTGAAAACAAAAAATTATCTAATTTAATCTCTAAGAGGCCGATATATCGGCCCTGACAACATAAGGCAAAAGAAGACACACACTAAAATATTGGCTTTACTACATTCCCCAACGACTCTGAGTGACTACTTGATAATTTTGATAAGTTATGGTTCAAAGAGTTAATCAACATTTGCGTTATCTGGGGCGTCTTTTTCTACTCATTTCTTTCTTAAAACTTGGGAGGTGTGTGTGTCTTTTATTTTCATTTTTTTTTTTTACCAAGCGATATACACGCTAAAGTACGTCAGATGTTTTTTTTATATTTTCCAATTTCGCGCCAAATCCTACAGAAACGAAATGTGGCGGGAGAGACCATATGGCCACCCCGTAGGACTCTCCCCCTTAACACAGATGTTCAAGCCAGATGATGTCGTTACCGACGCAGCTAAACCTAACCTGCATACCTACACACAGAGAGAGACACACAAACAGAAAGAAGAAGTAATAATTACAAGCACACATACACACAACTGAATTTACATCGTCAGTCAGTCACACAAGAAGCGTCTGTGTAAGCTATAAAGTCTCCATTGCCTAGGCAGGTACTTTAAAAAAAAAATGGGAGTGGATATGTGTAGCGTTAATTCATTTTTAAGTCAGTTTTTTCTTGCTTATTTTTACTAAGTGGATGGTGGTAGCATGTTGTTGCTTGTAGATTATTCTTTATTTATAAGCAAATTGATAGCAAAAACCAAAAAAAAAATTATTTATCAGTAAATGAATAATATTACTAAATAAAGTTATTGTTCGTTTAAAAGAAAATTAAAAATAACATTTTGAAATTATTTTTCTTTGAACCTTGAGTCATCAAAATTATCAAGTAATCATATTATAGGAACATAATTGAAGCCAAAATATTGGTGTGTTTTTCTTAGCCTTATGTTGTCAGGGCCGATATATCGGCCTTTTAGGGTTGAAAGGGTTAATCTTAAACAATATAACTTTTTTTAACTTTTTCAACCCTAATGGGCCGATATATCGACCCTGACAGTATAAGGCAAAAGAGGACACACCATTACTTTTTCTTTAATATGTTCCTCTAATATAACAACTCTGTGTGACTACTTGGTAATTTTGATAAGTCGGGGTTCAAAGAATTAAGGTTGTTATTGCTATTGTTCATTTGCTGATAGTTTAGCTTAATTTAAAGTTAATTTAATTTAAACTTAAAAGTTTAACATTAAATTAAACTTGGAGTGAACTTAATCCTTTGGATCCTAAGGGGCCGATAAATCAGCCTTAGTGATTTAAGGCAAATGAATTCACACCATCATTTTGACCTAATATCGTCCCCAAATAGAACGGCTCTTATTGACTAGTTGATAATTTCGCTAAGCCAGAAACCAAAGGATGAAGGAAGGAAGGGTTATTTTGTTTTGGAAAATTAGAAACTAGGAACTAGAAAAAAAAATGTGTTTTTTTGGAAAATTTAATTAAAATTAGATTTTATATATATATATATATTTAAAAATAAATTATGCAGGGCATGGTAATGGAATAGACTTAAATGGGTTTTATGCGTTTTTTTTGTCGCAAAATTAAACTTTTTAGAAATTTCGATGCTAAGTACCGAAAACTTCCCTCGCAATAAAGCAACTAAATCTTTATATGAGAATTAAATTTTCATTTGATTTATTCATTTTACTGGTGCATAAAATTTAACAAAGTTTATATACACACACTTTTTTCACATTTTTCATGTTTCTTTTCTTGTTCATATATATATTTTTCTCAATAATAAATTATGAATTATAGTTTATATTTATTTTTGAGATAAGGCTTCATAATAATTTAGGAGTTTAAAAACACCTGAAGAAGGCCTGATGTACACTAGGCCGAAACGTAGTGTAGAAACATTTAAAAAAAACTCCTAAGATGAGGACAAAAGTCCGAATAATAAAGTTAATTCCTAAATTAAATAGGAGTTTCTAAAAAAAGTCGTTGTGCCAGCATCTATTTACTAACGACATACACCCTTAGTAAATGCAAGAACTATTTTTTTTTCAACTTTGTCTCTTTTCTTTTGTGTGTGTATATGGTTATATGTCCCCACTACACTCACTACTCCATCCATCACCACAGACACCACACTACACTGTTTCATAATTCTATGATGAGCCCTCATACTTATGTTTGTAGCTGTAGAATAACGTTAATCCTATGGAACCTAACTTATCAAAATTACCAAGTAGTCACCCAGAGCCGTTATATTAGTAACATATTAGGGTCAAAATGTTGGTGTGTCTTATTTTCCCTTATGTGGGCCGATATATCGGCCCGCTTGGGTTCAAATGATTAAGGAAAACGGTAAAAAAAAAATTGAAATATAAGCGAAGAAGAGTGCTAATTCTTATTTTCAAATAAGTGAAAAATAAACAGATCAGAAGAAGAAAAAAACGAGTTGAATTAAAGAAAGAAAAAAAAGTCCCTCGTAGCGTAAAAAAAACAAAACTTTCAGATTTCCCGCCAGGCGTATGATTGGTCTCCCACCCGCACCCTTTTTACAAACACGTGATAAAAAAAAAAGATGCCAACCCGAAGAAGCTCAGATGGTAAAGATACGATGTGAGAAGAAGCACTGAAGAGTAAGAGACGGGAAAAGTATCTCATAGGAATTATTTTTATGGAAGGGCTACCTAAGATAATTTTTTTTTATTATTAATTTAACCTTTGGATTCAAACTTATCAAAATTACCAAGTAGACACTCAAGAGTCTTGATATTAGAGGAACAAACGAACATATTAGGGTCAAAGTATTGGTGTGTTTTCTTTGGTCTTACGTCCTCCTCAGCAGGGCCGATATATCGGCCCTCTATAGTCTAAAGGATTTTTAAAAACCACTTCTCTAGCTCAAGCTATCATTTACTGAATAACTTTTAATTTTATTTAAATCACATATATGACCCTTAATTTTGTTTAAAGTAATAAGAGAATTTTTAAATAGATTTTCTTAAAATAAAAATCCCGAGTTTTTGCCCCCTCCCCAATCCTACCAAGAAAAACTTTAAATATTCTAAGGTTTTTAAATAGCTAAAAAAAATTTATAAAATTTGTCAAAATAAATTCTACAAAAATATTAAACTGCATAATTCTAACACTTAAAAAAAGTTACCAAATTTAATATTAATCCTTCAAATCCTAAAGGGTCGATATATCGGCCCTGACGATTTAAAGCAACAAAAGACACTTTAATATTTTCGCCCTAATATCGTCTTTTAATAAAATGGCTCCGAGTGACTAGTCGGTAATTTTGCTAAGTCAGGGTCGAAAGAGTTAAAAAAAATCATGTTATTAAAATTTTAGAAAACGGTGTGTCGTGTGGGGGGACTGACTGCTTCTGCTTCATTTTTTTCCCATTAATTTTACTAATTCACTTTTTAGTCGAAAGAAACCATGACGTAATAATCGGTGACAAACGGTTGTTGTTTTGTGTGTGGTGGGTGCTGGTGCTCTGTGTTTGTACAGGCTGTCATCAAACATTTTGTAACTTTCACCGTCTACTTAGAGGCACCGCCGCACTCGCAGCAGAGAAAAATCTCAAACCATCAAGTTTTAAGAGTTTGTCTGAATTTATGGGACAATTGATTATATAATTTATATTTATTCGTTGTTCTCGGGGTAGCGACGGTACGGTGTGGCTGTTTGTAACAGCTTACTCAACTGGCAGACTGGACAGCTCTGTCTGTACCCTTCTTCTCTGTTTTTTGTCGAATTCGGAGGTCCTTCTGCAGCAGATCCGAACAAAAAAACACGGCCTGTCAGTCTGATATAACGCAGAATCACTTATAACGCAGTTTTATAATGGACTCAAAATTATTAAGGCTTCCAAGTCATTAGCACAAACTCTTTTTGTTCGAAACTGAATGTAGAAGATGAAGATGGAGCATGGGTATAAGCTCGGACAATAAAATCGTATTACGCAAGTTCAAATCCATTGAATCTACTTTTAGCTGCCTCGAGCTCGTTAACTCGGGAGAGTAGCTCATTTAGGTAAAGGGCAACACTGATTTTAAAAGCCCAAAAATGATTCACCGTGTTAGGGGTTTCTCTTTAAAAAAAAAAAAAAAAATAAAGTATGCTACGGAAACAGCAAATACGAATTTGCTGCCCAGGCCCCACTCACCAGTCGCACCACCCCAGGTGTAACAGTTGAAGAAAGCTGAATGTAGGAAAGTGATTTCATGGAACAAGAAAATTCTCTACGTTTTATTCACCCCTTCCCCAACTGTTCATTCACGCAAAGTTTGGCTTTTATTATAATCCGGATTCACCGGATAACACGCTGTTGTCGCCGCTGCTCACTGTTGACCCTTTTGGGCACTAAGAGGCCGATATATCGGCCCTGACAACACAAGGTAAAATAAGAGACAACACAAGGTAAAATAAGAGACAACACACACATATTTTGGCTTTAATATGTCCCTCTACTTGGTAATTTTGATAAGTCGGTGTATAAAGGATTATATTGAGTGTGCACTCTGTGCAGGCATTGAGAACCTTTACAGACCTGACAAAGTCCTATTGCTTTAACAGGATTAACAGATGATCCGTATTCCCTTGAACGATAATGGCATCCGTCTGGTTCTAGAGACGATGGGTAAAAAATGCACCCCGTGTCGATTCTGCAGCTGAAACAACAGCGGCAGTAAAGGTGGCCTCTCCAGAGCACAAGGCCTGGACAAAGTTTTTTTTTGTTTTTTTTTTTGGGGGGGCGTCTCTGATTCTGCCCATTTCTCAATACCTCATATTTAATTTAATTTTCCCAAAGAACAATTTTTTTTTTCTTTAAGGTTTTCTATCCTGAAGACCATGATGGATGCTCTCTCTGCCTCTCTCTTTCATTTCTGGAGTAAATGGCTTTTAAGAGGAGTGAATAATGGATACAAATTTTAGAGGGGAAGTATTTTATGACGAATAAAAACAAAACAACAAATACCACCTTTAATAAGTTTATTCTGTAAAAACGCCGCCAATAAAAAGCCGAAATAGCTTGTAAAAAGCGGCCGACTTAGCCCAAAAATGCAGGAATTAACAACACCACAACGCCCGGTTGTTATTAATAGAAAACAATGTATTCAACGAAAAAACATGGAAAAAACAGTTATATACAGTTAACGTGAAAAGTCCAATTAGAGCTCTCGACCCCCGTACACAAAACAAACCACCTGCGTACTACATCTCCTCCGACGGGACTCCCACTCGTCACGTGCCCAATGTGGTGCCCTCTCGTCTCACAACGACCCAAAACCGATCCGGTCCAATCCCACTGACGTTCTGTCCTCTTTTTTCCCTCGACACCGGCGTTTTCTCTCCTCGCTCGAGATACGGTGCTACCCGAACCTCTTCCACTTCTCTTTTCTCTTCCGACCAGAACGACCATCAACTAAATAACACCACATATTCTTCAGTTAATAATCAATGAAAATTTAGCATTTGATTTGATGGAGATTTTTAAAGAAAAGCATTTCACTTGTTATGTCTGCCAAGACGACCCAGAAGTCTTCAGCCCCACCACCAGTATTTAAGCATTGAGGGGAAAAAATAAAATTGTACTCGTTTATTATGAGTCCAGATCAAAGAATAAAGACTAAATTTTATCTTTTTTTTTTTTTAATAAAAAGCCAGAAAAATTCACCACTTTAAATATGTGAAAATTGGCATCCATTATAACAGCTTTTGAAAAAAGGCCAAAATGTTAAAAGTCACTTTAATTTTTTTTTTCTTTAAGATTCGAGGGGGGAGGGGGCGTGACTTTAACCAAGTCGCAACCGACTTAAGACTGAAATACATTACTTGCTAAACAGACGCTAATTTTTGTTTTTTAAAGGTTTAAATTTAAATGAGTTTTATAGCTTTTGGAGTTAGGTGTAAAAAGCGGTAATTAGCGAAAAAGACGATACTTAACGTTTTTAGCAAAGGGCGAAATATCACAGAAAATTTGAAAACAAAAATGTTAAAAATTGATTATAATAATCGATTAGTTGAGTTAAGAGTATTGATCCCTACCTTTGGGTGGAGATATGTGGGTATCGGCACCCGACAGAAAAAAGGGCGAAATATCGCTTTTTTTTTGCAAGGCCATCTTACTTTTGAGGCGCTTCTCACACAGGTTTGCTGTGTGGGAGGCCTCAAAGGAGTTGACGGCCTGGTGGACAGTGCGCGGCTATCTGCCCCGTCAGCATCAAGTCTAGTCCAATGGTGGTGGTCAATTTGGAAGGACTTCTTTAAATGGTCCTTGTAGCGTTTTTTCGGTGTCCCCCTGTCACGGCGGCCAGTAGAGAGTTCTTCATGCAGGACTATCTTGAGCAGGCGATGAGACTCCATTCTGAAGACATGGCCTGCCCAGCGCAGCTGCGACTTTAGCAGCATGGCCTCGATAATGGAAATCGACGCCTTCTCTAAGACTTCGACATTGGTGACGTAGTCACTCCAATGACTTTTGTGCCCTTCTTTAGGTGTTTAGTATTCCAGAGTATATCATTCAGCCTGCCAAAAGCGGTATTTCTTTTGGATAGTCTGTTGTCTACTTCTCTGTCGAGTTTGGCATCCGATGTGATGGTACTCCCAAAGTAGGTAAACTGATGGACGGGCCAAACTCAGTTTCACCAATGGTGATATGAGGAGAGTGATACTCTACACGAGGAACGGGCTGGTGGAGAACTTCTGACTTTTTTAAGCTAACCTCAAGTCCGAAGAGCTGGGCAGCCTCTGCAAAATAAGATGCTAGATGCTGCAAAAGTCTTTCGATGTGGGCAACGGGGCAGCGTCGTCAGCAAAAAGGAGATCACGGATGAGTTGCTCATGAGTCTTTGTGTGGAATTGTCGCCTTCTGATGTTAAAGGGGCTGCAGTCGAGTCGATAGCGAATGTAGACAGCGTCTTTATGGTCAAGGTCTACAGTTGCCTGCTTAAGCATCATACTAAAAAAGATGCTGAACAGAGTCGGTGCCAGAACACAACCCTGTTTTACGCCGTTGGAGATGCGGAAGGGTTCAGAGATGGTGTTATTTACTCTGACCTGGCCACTCTGATTCTCATGCAGCTGCATGATCATGTTAAGTAGTTTTGGGGGACAGCCGAGGCGCTCTAAGATCAGCCAAAGTCCCTTCCTGCACACAGTGTGAAAATCTTCCGTTACATCCACAAACGTTATACATAGTCCCCTGTTTCAGATAGCTGAACAATAATTGACTGGCTCTCTGCTCTGCTGTTATTATTATGAGATATAAAAGATAAAGAGTTACTTTAATAAGGGGTAAGCTTGTTGAAATTGAAATAAACGTGATATACAAAATAACACATACGATATACTTTTTCCAGCATTATAAGATAAATCAGTTTTACCAATTTGTTTGTCCAGTTTTTTGAAAATCGATTCAATTCATTCCGTAGCAGAATTGTTTTGTTTTTTTTCTTCGTCCGTTCTTTAACCTTAAATCTTAAGAGGCCGATATATCAGCCCTGACAACATAGGACAAAAAAAACACAAATCAATATATTGGCTTTAATATGTTTCTCTAATATAACAACTCTGAGTAACTACTCGGTAATTTTTATAATTCGGAGTTCAAAGGGTTAATTACCAGTCGGATTCGGTCATATCGCGTTGAAACACCGGTTCCCGTCACATCACCGAAGTTAAGCAACGTCGAGCGTGGTCAGTAGTTAATGGGTGACCATTTACGAATACCACGTACTGTATGTT
>JAUZSX010331795.1:0-11008 GCA_034780655.1 Idiosepius hallami | reverse complement strand
TACGAAGAACCGTTTTTGAATTAAAAATAAACAAGTAAATAAATAATGGAGAAGCGTTTTTGAAAATTAAGAAAAAATATTTCATTTTTGAACACGAAGCATTTTGTAAAAAAAAATATTGGCAAGTCTCCGGCGCCGGGCAAAGCCAGGCAATACTCCTAGTTAATATTATTATTATCATTAATTTATTTATTTTTTAAAGTTGTGACTAGTATTTTTTTAGTTGTGTTAGTGGTATTGCTGGTGTGGGTGGGCGGGCTAGTGTGGGGTAAATAGTACTAACTGGGCTAGATTAATTGAGTCAACTGGTTGACTGACTCGTGACTGGATATATTCCAGTCAGACATAAAACTTAAAAGTTGGAGCTATTTTTGGGGTAAGGCTCTGTTCTTTTTTTTTATAATTTTGTTTTCAAAGGTATGGAGAACTTTTTTCGATCACAAATGACTAAATTTATTATTATAAACGTAAGTGGAAATTAGGGATTTATTAACTTTCCCAAGGTAAGCCGAGGGTTTATCATTTTTATTAATTATTTAGTTCTCTTGCTAGGCGAGTAGAGAGTTGACCCTGTGAGTTGATTTTGTTATCGATTTTTTTTTTTTTGTATTCGCCTGGTATGGTAGTTAGCCCTGCGCAACTATCTTTTTTCCAAAGGAAAACCGCAAGGTCAAAGTAGCAGTAGGATTTGGAGTCAGTTTCCATATCAGCCTTTTTATTCTAACAAGGCCCAAAAGGCAGTGGTATTTTCCTGGGCTTTTGTAATAAGCGTTTCCCTTCACCTAGATTAGCTACTCTCCCAAGTTAACAAGCCCTATTTGCCCAAGGCAGCTAAAGGTAGATACAATGGTTTTGACTGGGATTGAACTCGCATAAAACAATTCCATAGTCCAAACTTTTACCAATGCTGCCTAGGCCGAGGGTGGAGGTAGGTAAATTCCTAGGTGTAGTTGTGGTTGGTGAAAATACCTTATCTCACCGACTGACTCTCTGTTCTGTGTGCATGAGTGCAGTTGTTGTTGTTGAGCAGGAAGACCTCTTCCCATCCGTTTGGGCTTTGGTTTACTCTTCTTGTTGTTATAGAGTTTTTTTTTTTGTTATTTCAGAGTATTCTGAGACACCCAGTCCTCACTTAAGGGGGGTAACTCGAATTGAGAGGGGATCAGGGAGAAGGAAGTTTTTTTCCTTTTAAATGCTTTATTCATTTGAATGATTATGCCATGAACCCTCGACAATTCTGGTACAAAACCTGACATTCCTAAATGGTCATTCATACTAGTATTGACTAAAGAGTTCACTTTTTCTAGGCTGCCGTCTTTATTGCTTGTTTTGACTAATTCCTAATCACAACCCTTAGCATAACTCTGACCCTAAGCAGACCTGAATACCCCTAAAAATCAACATTTGGAAAGTGAGTATTAAGTTGGACAAGTTGGTGTTTGACTCTACTTTTACCCAACAATAGTTTCACAAAACAACCAAAGACAACAACTGAACAACTGTTTTAAGTTTCTATATGGTACATTATGGGGTAGATAGTATATCATCATTATCAACCGCTACACCCACTGGTGAGTAGTGCGTTGGGCAGCAAATTATTTTTTTGTTGTTTCTATAGCATACTTGTTTTTATGAGAAAGAGTTGCTAGCCCTATGCTCAACTCCTAACCTTGAGTTGGGCAACAAATATTTTTTTGTTGTTTTTGTAGCATACTTGTTTTTATGAGAATGAGTTGCTAGCCCTATGCTCAACTCCTAACCTTGAGTTGGGCAACAAATGTTTTTTTTTTGTTTTTGTAGCATACCTGTTTTTATGAGAATGAGTTGCTAGCCCTATGCTCAACTCCTAACCTTGAGTTGGGCAGCAAATTATTTTTTTGTTGTTTCTGTAGCATACTTGTTTTTATGAGAAAGAGTTGCTAGCCCTATGCTCAACTCCTAACCTGGAGGACCTTTTTGGCCTTTACCTAGATGAGGACTCTCTGACTTAATGGGCCCCATCTGCCCGAAGGAGCTAAAGATAGATAGAATGGTTTTGAGTGGGATTAGATCTTATGTAATACGATTCCAGAGCCAAGCTTTTACCAATGCTCCACCTCGCTCCCTATATAGTATATCCCCATAAAGCAATTGCACCAGAGAGTACTGTAACTAATTAAAACTAGAATAAGCAAATAGAGACATTTTGAGTTTCCACAACAGTTTTAGGATTAAAATTGTAAAGTGAGAGTTAGGGTTTCAATCCCGTCCAAAGCAATTAATCCTAACACATTTCAAGACTTACTAAACACTGCAGTCTTTTTTTTTAACGGAAGGAGAATAAGTAGTCTACCCCCATGGATTGAATAAGGGTTTTGTCACAAATCTTTGGCATTAATTAAGTTAGGTGGAGGAATAATGATTTGTGATGGAAAGGGCTAGCAGATTCTTTTAAAGTACACCAAAATCTACATTAAAAAATGATCTCTTTTCGCACTTTTTTTTAAAACCATTACACCAAGTGGTGCATTCTTTTGGCAGCAAATTAATTTTTTTGCTGTTTCCGTAGCATTCATGAAAGAGTTGCTAGCCCTATGCTCAACCCCCAAACTGGAAGACTTTTTGGGGGCTTATAAAATCAATCAGTGTTGCCCTTCACCTAAATGAGACACTCTCCTGAATTAACGAGTTCCATCTGTCCAAGGCAGGTTATGGTAGATGCAATGGTTTTGACTGAGATTTGAACTTGCGTAATACGATTCCATAGTCCGAGCTTTTACCAATGCTCCACCTACCTTGCTGCCTTTTGCACTATAGGAAAGCAAAAATATGATTTAAGTGCTGGGATATAATCGGGGTGTACATCGCACCGTCTGTGAGAATGCAATTTGATTGGCTTTACATAGCCAATCAATCAATCAAATTTTTTTCTTACAGACGGTGTCGGTGTACGGTGTACATCCTGATTATGTCCAAGTACTTTTGTTTTTTTAAATGCATAAAGGCCAATCATTTTCGTCGTTCAGTTTTGTAAAAGAAGTTGGACGTTCTGTTAAAACTCCCGATTATAACATGAAGGTTCCAGAAAATTTAATGGTTTCCCCCGAGATTTGAACTTGTGTTATTGTTGTTGTTACGCAGGAAGACTTCTCCTCACCCGTTCCGTTTCGGCCTAGATAAGTATTTCTGTTGTTATTGAGTTTTCATATTCTCAGGTTTAACTGAGAATACCAGTCCTAACCATAGGGGGTAACTCTGATAGAGGAAGTTTCTTTAGCATGGTGGGTAGTTGTGATGGGTGGGTGTAGGGGAGAGGGAAGGTCTTTCTGTTCGAATGCTCACAGCACAGTTCATCATTCGATCCCCTGAAGAATGTCGAAAACGAGTTCATCAGCCAAAACAAACATTGCGTTGTGAAGGAAGAAAACCTCTAGCAATAACAAATATGAGGACAACATTAACAGTCCAAAAATCCGATATTTACTAAGTGAGCAGTAGAGAGCACCAACCAAGTTTGGCACAAGGCCATATTTAAGGGGAATAATGCAAAAATCCAATAAAGTGATTTTACACAAAAAAGAAAAAAAAAACGCACAGAATTTAAATTCCTACTTTTTACTTTACCATGAAAAAAAAGTTATTGTTTTTATTTAATAAATTTATTGATAAAATAATACTCACCGCTCTTAAATCAGGGTTCCTGTCTTTGATTTTAACCCCATGATAAACTAAGGGCTCTTCTAAAGGTATTTTAAGTGAAGGCAGCGTCATACCTTTACATGTGTTTAGTCACAGCGTAATGTATATTTGAAATAATAATAATAATAAACTGTTTTCAAAGATGCACCGCAGTAACCATGACGACAGGGTCAGGGATCAACAGTCGGAGGTCACGACATATCTATATTTAAATTCATGTCGACGTGTATAAAGCAAGGAAGGAGGAGAAGGAGGATCATGTAATTTATTTTTTAATTATTTTTTTTTAATACATAATCTTTTAAAAGTTATTAACTGATTTTAGGAAAGCAGAAATATTTTAAAATAGTCAAAGTATGTTTTATAAAAAAAATAATTTAATTTCCGGAATACATCGGCTGTTTTGATAGCTGTTGCATTTTAGCGAGTAAGAGGGTTGCTGTTTTTTTTTTGTTTTTTTTTTAATGCGTCGCGTCACCAATTGTATGATGTTGTTTTTGTGTTAATCTTTCTAATAAAATTTTTTTTAAATGGAATCTAAAAAATTATGTTTTTATTTGTGGGTTTCTAGATTTAAATACATTTTTTTAAAAATCATTTTTGTAAATTTAATATTCCTTTTTTTTTTTAGCTAGCCGTATGACGTAATGAATAATCTTTGGGGTTGCTGATATACAACCAAGGTTTGCCTGTAGTGAGTGAGTGAGTGCGAGTGAATGCGCTCGCTCTCATTTAAACACTAAACAGCCCAGGCTTTACAATAATTGCGTTAGTTTTCAACCAAATTTCGTTTTATTCATCCTTCATGTTTTCTTTCTTTCCCCATATGAAGCCCCCCCTTTTTTTTCATTTATTTCTGCTGTCAATTCAGAAAACAAAAACCATATAACTTCCTTTAAAAAATAAATTGCCTCGATGACGCCCTCTTTCAGTTCTTCTTTAGGATTCGAAACTAAAACATTTTTTAAATACTGTATTTTAATGAATTGATAAAGGATTAAATTTTTATTTATTTTCTCTTCATTTTAGAAATAAATAGATAAAAATAGAGATATCTTAGTTGGAAGATCCTATTGTCATTAATGTCGGAGAAGAATTTTAAGAAAGAAAGCGTCATTGTAAAAAAATATTTGACTAGAAAAAAGTAAACCCCTTCTCTTTTAAGACTTTAAGGTAAAACGTTGTTGATGATGTATAATAAATTTGCATTTTTATTCGCGATTTTTTTATTCGTTTTTAATTTCTGAATTTTTGAAAAAATATTTGTTTTTAAAATAATTTTTTAAATTCATTATTATTATTTTAAAAATTTAATTAAATTTATTTTCATAGAAGCAGACCGACCGCATTACTCCTGTTATCGCCTTGTCATCCGGGCACTTTGCTGTGCGTATGAATTTCGAATTGATTGACGACTGAAAAGCCAAAGTAGTTCCCAACGCCTGGTTGAGAGGGTGGTACGACTATTACGACGACCACTGCGTACTTCATAGGCCTTTTTTGCAGTTTGTTTGGTCGGTCTAGGGGACATTTACCATCGGAAAAAAAACTCATAAGGGAACTAATACAGGTAAGAAGATATTAGGATCGTGTCGAAGAAGAAAGCCGTGAAAATTTGTTTTTGAGATTGGGAGTCCAGAACGCCGCCCTTGTCTGAAGATGGTGGCAATGGTAGTCGTCGTACCTCACGTAACGTGATGTGTTCATTTAATATATTAACCTCAACTGATGACGGACGGTCAATATGGCGAGTAAGTGCTCACCTGCACTAAATTATCGACAAGGAACGAATGAAATTTAATGAATTGATTCATTCTTTTTTTGTTTTTTATCTTCAATAATTTGTATTTAATTTAATCTGGTTAAGACAGGACGCGTTTTCTCTCTCTCTCTCTTTTTTTTTATCAGTAATGGCCGAACCAGTCTTCCTTGTTTACATCATCTAATAGACAGCTCTCTTTGTGGTGACCCTTATTCGTAAATTTCAAATGGCAGAATTATTACAAACCATCCAATACACTCCTAAGATAAACCCAGACTCGAATGCATCGCAAGAATTACCCTGAAAACCTTATTTTTGATAAACAAGATAAAAAAAAACATTTGAATAGATCGACCTAAGTTGGTTTTAGGTCTGAAAAATGGCGTTGTTTGTGTTTAGCATTTATTTTTTTAAATTAGTTTTTTTAATTAAGGTCCTATGTTAAAAAATTGTTTGAGTCTTTTTAGTGTTTTTTTTAATTAGTTACTAACCAGTGTTATTTATTTGATCTGCTTGCTTTGTCGGTTTGTAGATGAATGTGTGGAGACAAAAATTCTATTTTAATAAATAAATTGTTGTGAAATGGTTTTTATCGAGGTGCCATATTGTGATTTTTTTCGTTTAAAGTGAGTCTTTCTATTTCTAATCTTTTAAATTATTATCTTTTAAAAATAATCTGTCTTTTGTCGGCTGTTAAAAATCTGCAATCTTCTTTATAAAAAGAGTTGTCTGCTTTCAAAGTTGGCTTTTTTGGGGGTGGTGATGGTTAAGAATCTAACTGGCTGGCTTTAGGCTTCTTTTATTTATATTTCGTTTTTATTGTCTTTCTGATTCAAAGAATCTTTTTTTATTATGATTATTTTTCGTTTCTAAAGTGCCTTTTTTTGTTGTCTATCCGGAGGCTTTCATTTGACGAGGACGAATTAAAAAAAAAATCGTTTATTCTAAAAGCTTCTTCTCTTTTCTATCGCCGAGATTCGTGAATAATATTTGGGGTCGAGAAATCTGAATTCGTCACTCCATCTTTTTGCACACCGTTTACAAAAATAAAAAAAAAAAATAAAAGGGTCCGTTCTGTGGTTTCTTTGTAGTTTTTTCCAGCCATTTCATCTAATTATTTAGGATTTTTTTAATCTTTTGCCTTCAAACCGAATCTCGGAATTTTTACTGTCTGCAGCAAACTGCTATTCCGCTATTCTACCATTCTATCTATTTCGTTTTAATGTCAATAAAAATATATTTATTGGATTTTGAATTAAATTAAAAGAAAGTTTTCCTTTAAAAATTTAATGGCGAATATATCTAATGTTTGAAACTGAATTTTGATCTACGTTTTTATGCAACAATTAGAAAAGAAATATGTATACAACTTCATGAAAAAAATGTTTGTTAAAAATACGAGAATTAAAGAATAAAGCTGTTTTTTTTTTGTTCGTTTTTAAAACTATTCCAATCATTGATTATTATGTAATTATACATCTCTCTGTCTTTCTCTCTCAAAATATATATATATATATATATATACATACATATCTTTTTTTTTTTTGTTAAATCCATTAATATGTAGCTTCTTAATGTAATATATACATTTTTTGAATCTATAAATTAAAAAGAAATATACTTTTTGTTTTGGTTAAAACCCATCCACGAATAATTACTTTTTTTTTTTTTTAAATAAATGAAAGAACATTTTACATTAAATTATTTCTAAAATTTTTAAAAAAGTATTTTAAAAATATTATCTAAGTATTAAAAAACAATAGCAATTAATGTGAACTTAAGATGTTTAACAGTTGTTAACAGCAACATAAATATTTAACGAGACGTCGAGTTAGAGAGGCAAAAGTGACCCAACCCACCCATAAAAAATAGTATTTAAAAGTTTTTTGAATTTTTTTCGTGAAACTATTTACAATTTTGAATAAATTACTGGTAGATGATTCCATATTAATGGTCTTTATTTCTAAAATGTCTCTTTTATCGGATGTTATTTTTAGATTATTTTAGTACAAATGTTTTTTTTAACTAACCCACATAGCAAAAAAAGCGTTTGATAATAAAGTGAAAACAGTTTTAAAAATTTAATTTTATTTATTTAGGCTAAATTCGTTCAGAAACATTTGTGACATTTCTCAGCGGTAAGAAATAAGAATCTCCACAATAAATATTAAATTGAAATAAGACAATTTGAAAATAACATTTAATCTATATTCCCAAATTGGTGGGCGTAAACTATTTATTTATTTTTTTAAATAACTCTCTTTCCTTTCTTCTGCAATAATTCTACCATTGAAATAAATTCTCTGCAATTTAATACAGGCATTGCATATTTCAATATTCTTCTAATGTTTTTTACTAAAATATCACTTTCACAGGGGATTTTAAATTTGTGACATTTCTGTGTTTGAAGAAGTGAATATTTTAATTATTATTCAGTTATTAGCTTAAATAATTACGTTTTATTAAAAGCATTTCAATTATTAATTTCTGATCAGTTGAAATATAAGAGGGGGTTATTTTAAGTGGAGTTAGTTGTCTTGACTTGAAACATGTGTCGACTGTCGTCATCTTTCCTTAAAGCTCTGTCATGATGGCGTGAAATAAATCCCTGAACCTCCTGCCTGGCTCCTCAGTGAGTACTTGCTCTTTGCTACTCTCCTCTCTCTCTCTCTTATTTCTTCCTCCTTTTCTCTCCGTTTCTTTGTCTTTTTATCTATCTCTATTTTTGTCTGTCTATCTGTCTCTCTCCTTACCCCTGCCTCTTAATCTCTATTTCTCTCTATATAAACATTTCTGTATCTCTTTGTGCTTGTTGCCTCCTGTCTCTCCGCCTTTCTTTATCTTTCTCTCTCTACGTCAGTCTACTCCCTCTCTATTTGCTTGTTTTAAAGATTGTCTGTCTGTCTAGTAATCGTCGAAAAAGTTGAATATTCTGATTATTCTCTTCTCTATGGATATCATCACTCGACATTATTACTCTAACTGGGTGGTCGTGATGGTGGTGGCTATTATTTACAATGATATTGCAAAAGCTTATTTTTCTTCAGTGATTTTTTAAAAAAAAACTGCAAAAATCGTTCATTGCATATTGCTGCTAGTGCAGGGTGCACAGTACAGACAGCACGCAGAGAGCACATTCGCTCTGTGGTGGTATGATGATTAAAGAAGGCAGAAATGAAGTGCAGCACTGCAGCAGCAGCAGGTTGTTGGTTTTCTCTGACTTGCCCTCTTCCCCTTCCTCCCCGTTTCCAAACCTGATTTTCTATTCATCTTCTCTTGTGCGATCACGTGAATTTGATACGACTCTCACACACACACATCCACGCCCTCTTTCTACCTTACTCTCTCTCTCTCATCATTTTGGACTTTGCTTTTCATCGTAAACACTATCATTATTTTGTCGCCCCCCCCTTCGACTTTTTAAAGAATAACTTATTTATTTTACTTACATTTTTTTTCTAAGGTTTAATTTTAAGAGACATAAAACCTAAAGGAAAAAAATGAATAAAATGCAATTGATTGCGTTGTTGCACTAAATGCGTTGCCTTCTGATTTAAAAGAAAATCTAAGGATTTTTTAGGGGCAGAAAATGTATTACTGTTTTATACATAATGTGATTTATTCTGTGGATGTTTGTTGCATGTTGCACATTATTGAACAGATTGCCTTAGTAGTGGTGGTGGTGGTGGGAATGGGGTAGTACTGCTACTGCTGATGGTCACAAAAATCACGCCAGTCGGCGGTCACTCCACTTTCACCGTTCGTGAGCGAGGTTTGCTATGTCGACAATATGGATTTTTGATAAATGTTGATTGCAATTTATTTAAATGTATTTTTCTAAAAAACAATTTAGATATCGGTGTCGACTGTCGATATCAATGAATTAACAAATAACATCATATTTTATTGTTATATTTCGATGGAATTTAGAAATATTGATTGAGTTATGGAGTCCAGTCATAAATCGAAACAATTACGTTTTATTACCCTTTTTTACTCTTGTTTTATTCTTTACATTTTTAAATCTTAAATTGTTTTTGTTTTTGTAATAGAATACGACGGGCAAAATCAGTTTTTATTAGTAACAAGATTTCTTTTAATTTAATTTTTTTTGTTATAATGATGATGTCACTATTTCCATTCTATACCTAACTGAACTAAGACTGCAGCTGCACGTTTTTTTGTTTGTTTTTTTTTAAATTTTGTTAAATAGTGAAGTTAAGTACAACTTAATATTCACTCCCAGTAATCCAGGTTTCGTTATTAAGAACTTTAATCTATTTTTTAAAATTTTTGTAAGTGGGGCATTTTGTCTCAGGGGTCTAATGTGACGTTCTCTTTATCGAAACAATCATATTTAAAGTACGTACACAACACAAGTTGCAACTAGTCCATATACCAAATTTGAACAGCTATTTTTTCAACACAAGTTTTAGTCCTGATAATTTTCCTTAGTTTCCAGATATTTGAATTAAAAAAAGATTAAGTCAATATTTTGAGAAAGGATTTTTTTTCTTGTCTATGTCTGTTAAAATTGCTTGACTTAAAGCATATTTGATTAAATACATTCATTCGAAAAATAATTGTAAAATTTTAGTGTTCAGAGATCTAAAGTATTTTTTCTTCTCCATTAATTTTGAAGAAGCAAAATCTTTTAACTGCTTTTGGGGCCTTTTTTTACTTGTTCTTCAAGTGATATTGAAGCAAAAAAAAAAAAATAATTGCATAAATCGAGGGAATTTTTTTTTCCTACTTGAAAAAAAAAAGACGTATCATAAGAGCATTTTGATTATGATTTAGAATTTATTATTACTTGTTCCATTTGAAATCTAATCTTTTTTCTAACCCTCTTGCTGCTCTACATCTGAAGAAAAAAAAATCAGACAAAATGTGAAATTGATTTTGTTGTTGAGTCCAAATTATTTTCTCATCTTTTCAACCTTGATAATTCAGTTTTAGTTTACCCATCCAAATCTTACAGATTTTCATTGACATTAATTTATTAAATATTTCAATGTTGCAATTTATTATTTCTGCTTCTGCTAAGAAATTAATTTAAAAAAAGGTAATTTTCCATTTATTCAAGGTGAAATTGAATTTTTTTCTTGACTTTGATGAATAATCATTCAAGATTAACAACAATTCTACTTAATAATTCTCTGTATTTTGGATTCGTTAATCGTTCGTTCGTTTACACACATTTCTTTGTCAGAAAGTTATTTTTTAAAAACGGGAAATTTTTCTTTAGAAATATCTATTTGGAAAAATCTACTTGTTTTGTTTGGTGCTACTACTGGTGGTGGTGGTTTTATAGTTATGACGAATTTTTTTTGTTTAAAAAGAAAATATGCAGTTCTTTCTAAACTCGTCATTTCGTAAAAAATGAATTTTCAACCTATATTTTAGGTTTATTAAAACTAAAAAATAATAAATATTTAATTAAATTAAAAAAAATAGAACTTTAAAAAATATTTTTTGAACAGAAGTTATCTTTTGACAAAATTTGTTAAAAAAACGAACAAATTCACGTACTTTCGAAAATTTGAATTCGAAAATAAAAAAATATAA
>JAUZSX010331784.1:0-11009 GCA_034780655.1 Idiosepius hallami | reverse complement strand
CCAAAGTGTAGAAACATATTCTTAAGCATATTCTTGAAGAATATTTCCAGCATATTAAGAGAATATAAAGCATATTTGAAAAAGAATATTGTCACAAGGAATGAATAGAAGCCTTAAAAGAGCTAAAATCTTTTTTTTTCTGACGTTGAAACACCATTATTTCCTTCTTTCTTTCTGTCTTCCTCACTTTCTATCTCTCCCTTCCTCACGTTTAATTTCTTCTTTCTCTCTGTCTCTCTCTCTCTCTGGATTTTTATCTCTCTTCTTCATTCTCTCTATCTCTCTTTATCACTGTCTCTCTCTCTCTCTCTCTTGTTTATTATCTTTCTTTTTCGTTTTCTCTCGTTCTCTTTCTCTCTCTCTCTCTTGCTAATTATCTCTCTTCTTCGTTCTCTATCTCTTTCTCACTGTCTCTCTATCTCTCTCTTGTTTTTTATCTCTCTTTATTGTTCTCTCTCTTTCTCTTTATCACTGTCTCTCTCTCTCTTGTTTATTATCTCTCTTCATTCTTTCTCTCTCTCTCTCTCTCTCTCTTCACTATATTAGCTGTGTGATTCACGAACTATGCGCATGCGTAGACCTCTTCATACATTGTCATGAATTCGCAAATATTGGCAAATGCCGAGGTTCACGTCTGATCATGCCTACACAGAGTTTTGAAAATAGTGACGTGAAAACGTGCCTCTGCACACATGCACGTAAATGTGCACGCTCTTGCCACCCCAAAAAAACTGCGGTTCCATCTGTCTGCAAAGATATATATTGCGAAGTTTACAGTGCCGTGCTTCGCCACTTAGCGGCCCCAATGCAGGAATGTACCTTGCGGGCCCCTTTACCGTAATAAAAGTAACTTCCCACCCACTGAACATACTGGAACATTAAACTATATACATACATATAAAAATATATATAGAAAGAGAGTGATGGTGGAGCATTGGCAAAAAATCGGGTCTATGTACGGCCCTGGAAGTTTAGACGCGAATATGTAGAAGCTTTTATTTGCACGCATTTTTTGTGAACAATACTCAATAGATACAAGGGCAGCGATGGTGGAGCATTGGTAGAAGCTCGGGCTGTGAGATCGTCTTACGCGAGTTTAAATCCCAGTCAAAGCCATTACTTTCACTTCAGCAGCTTCGGGCAGATGGGGCTCGTTAGCTCGGGAGAGCAGTTCATCTAGGTTAAGGGTAACATCGAATATATAAAGCCCGGGTAAGAGCACGTAAAAATGGCCTTGTGCCAAACTTGGGTTGGTGCTTACCAAGTAAATATCATACCTCATCTCAAGGATTTCGAAAAACAATAACTCAAACAAGTTTTCTTTTTTTTTTCTGGCAATGATATTCATTGCAATTCATGGCACAGACTAAAATCTGAAATCAGTTTTTTTTTTTTCTGTATTGAAGAAAAACGGCTTAAACAGACATGGATAGAAATCATTTGCTGTACAAAAATCACTTTAATTCCCTGTCATTCGAGTGGCTTCAGGCTAAAGAAGAGAAAGAAGAGTCGTCATCTGCAACTCCAATATTCAATCTATTCAAATCATTCTATTTGGCTACTACTGAGTAAAAATAACACTGTTAAAGGTTGTTTCTCTCTTTGTTGTCTCTTACATGAAAAGTTATCTTTTATGCTAAAAGAAGTGACTTTTCTTTTATCTTTTATTAGAAATTATTATTTCAATAAAAATACCCAAGTAACATACATTTCCTGCATTTGATATAAAGTTTTAAAAGTTTTCCATATTTAACAAGAAAAGAAAAATCAAACGTATATGCCATTGTTAAGTTATTTATACTGGATATCACTTAATCAGAAGTGGCAAATAAAGCTACTTTGTTGAGTTGAAATATCAAGATACATAAGAAATTTAGCAGTTCTAAATGTAGAAAAGAAAATGCAGGAAAAGTATTACTTTAGTCTAACCAATGTTCTATAAAAAAACACAGACTGAAAGAAACCAAGAAATAATCCATGCTGTATACCAGAAGATTTTGATTATAACAAAAACTTAAAATTGAGAAAATTATTTTCAAGTTGTAAGTAAGAACTTGAACTTGCTTAAAATGACTTTTAGAAAATTAAATTTAATAACATAATATTATATATAGCATCAAACGGATGGGTAAACTAATGCTAATTTTACTAAAAAAAGTTTTAATCAATTTCAAAATTTGCTTGGGTCTTTACTGTAAAAGGTTTATTAACTATATTTGACCAGTATCATTTCATTTTTTTTTTTAATAAAGCAAACTTTTAGGAAATATGAAAGACTAACCATACAAAGAATAGGAAAAATGATAACTCAATACTGATAATATTCTAAGTAAAATAAGTGCTAAAAATCAAGAGAATAGGTTTTTCTTTTTTTTAAAGAAATGACAAAAGCAATTATAATAGACAATTTCTTCAAGAAAAAATAAAAAAAGGAACCCAAAAGATTTTAGAAATAAGATTCAATTCCTAAACCAATAACTTCCTGCAAAATATAAAATTCACAATTGTTAGCAAAATATTAACAGATTTTAAAGATATCAGCCAACTCTGACATCTATTAAAAAAAACAAGTAATGAAACCCTAAAAGGATTCAAACCAATTGCAAAAAGAGATTTACACTAAAATAATCCAATTTTCATTCTCTAATTTCATTGTCATTAAAAAAAATTAAAAAAAGACCTGGATTATCTGCCCTTGAAAGCACTTTAGAACTCTAAATGGGAAAAAAAAGGAACACATAAGATTCTTAGTTTAGTTTCAGATTGAGAAGAAAAACCTGCAGGCGAAATATTTTATCAAAAAGCCTCAGCATGTTGTAGAAAACTTTGTCAAAAATGAAACACAAGTCATAAGTAGATAAATAAATAGATTCAAACTCAATGCATTATAATGTAACAAGAGATCATTTTACAATATTTCAAATGGAAAATAACACTTAAATATTTCAAATGGAAAAAAAAAAGTGTTACACTGAAATTAGGTTTTATTTAAGATAAAATGACAAACCCAATAAATGTTATTAAAAAAAAATTCTCTCAAGGAAAATAAATACAAATAAAAAAGGTTTTTTTTTCTTTTTTTTTTTTGCTGAAAGCAAACAGTTTCTCCATTTTCTTTAACTGCATACATATATATATACATACACACAAAAATAAGTATGAAAGGCCAATATTTGCACCAAATGAAATGCCTTGGTGATAAATACAACAAATATATATGACAAGCATTATTAAGAAAAAAAAAATAACATAGTGAATGACAAATGCAGTAGATATAAACAATAATTTCAATGACTTAGAAATTTGTTTAAGGAATTAGAATCCTCATTCTTTTTATTGTATCCAAGATTACACATTTTCATATAATCTTAAACAATTATGCACAACCAGAATAACTATCATACAAGTACAATATAATTTATTACATATTAATGCTTAATATCTACACATATATGTAAGAAATTTTTGGAACCTGTCTGCAGGCCTGTTTTGCTGTTTATAGCCCATCATGACAGCTATGTAAACAACAAGTCTTCCTCTAGTCAGGATTGAACTCATAGTGAATTAATGTCAGTCTGTGATTTCTATGCACTGGCAATTCAGTCAACACAGATGTGATTTTTCTGCGATAATCATTAAAATAAATATATATTTACACACTAAAAGACACATTACACATATTTATACACAGAAATGTACACATCATGAAGCCAAAAATAAAGAATCATTTTGCATGTATCTCAAAATTCAAAAAAAATCAACATAATGGAGTGTTAAGGGGGAAAAAAATCTCAATAATAAAAAAAAAATTAAATACTTTTTAGTTTTTTTTTAAAAGAATATTCATGAAAAGACCCCAGTGACCTGTTATGGCCTTTTTATTTCATTGCATCCTGTGGAAGCAATAAGTCTTGTTACAAGAAATCTATTTGATTCAACTTTTAAAAAATGGTTTGCATCAAAAGAAGGAATAGACAACATATTACATGCCTACACAAAGTCCATATCTCTTTTTATTTTATATATATATCTCTGCTTATACATATATGTATATATATATATATATATTAATCTGTTTCGTAAGGTTGCTTGAATTTATAGTTAGATAGCTCAATATCAGTAATAGAGCGTGAATATTAGTTAATGTAAACACAGAGTCAAAAGACTTCGGCGACTGTCAGTTTCTCGCCTGCACGGTCATCAAGCCAAATATATATATATATATATATATATACATACAGGTACGCGCTACACACACACAAATGCCAATTGACTAGAAATTATCCATAAGAAAAGGAATAGGACTTATTAAGACTCATACAGTAAAGTTTTCAATATTCTTCAAAAACGTTTTGTCATTTTTTTTTATTTAAATAAATAACTTATTTAAAAATGTTTTTGAAGAATATTGAAATCTGTTTAATGAGCAGAATCTGCTCCATCCCAATCAAAGACTACACGGTGCTACTTCTCCTCTTTGCCCTATTCGAGCTCTCAAACCCAGGATCACCAGAATCTATTTTCCACCAAAGGACAATAAATGTTTCTGCCTTCCTGTTTAAATTTTAAATTTCTCCTAAATAACAGTAAACCTAATGGAAAGGCAAGCAAAATCATAAAAATGACTGAAATAATTGAAGATAGGATTAATTATTTACCAGAAACTAATAACAATGAAGTATTAAATATAGACATTATTTTAAGCTAACAAGTCTTTCATACCAATTTTCAAGTCAGGCAAGAGCTCAATAAGTAAGAAGGCCTAAAGAGAGCTAGTTATAAACTTAGAATTTTAAGATCAAGTGCTTACTATAGCAGATATAAAATATTTTATTTTTAATTGATCAGTTTATTTCTTTATGGAAAGTACAACATATACTGAGTTGGGAAATGTGTGTGTGTGTGGTCATAAATCACATGTAGAAAGCACTGATAAGAAATGTCTGTCTGTCTAATGAGCAATTGAAAGTGGGTTTACATTTCCCATCTGGCTTGAAGGATACTTAGATCAAGCTCAACATAAACATATCCATTTTACAGTTTGTTTGGTTTTTATCAGTGGCCAAATTCAGTTGAACTTTGGCTAGAAAGAATAAAATCCCAAACTCATTTTTCTGTCATGTAAACAGACATTTTTCTGCTAAGCTGACAGCACATATTTGCTTCCATCTTGAAGTTTATTGGTCCCAAGGATTTCTAATCTTTTCTCCAGATCATTAGATTTTATGTTGCTTTGTTTGACAGCATATCAATACCATAACCTTCACTTTAGCAGCCTCGGGCAGATGAGACTCGTTAACTCGGGAGAGCAGCTCATCTAGGTGAAGGGTAACACCGAATTCAAAAAGCTCAGGTAAGAGCACGTAAAAATGGCCTTGTGCCAAACTTGGGTTGGTGCTCATCAAGTAAATATCTTATCAATCCTTTTTAGGTCATTTAATGCAGAGAACATTTTTTTTGTCTAACAAAAATAACACAATATGTATTATTTAATCGGTAGCTGGTGGAAATGTGGAGATTCATATCTTTCCCAAGGACAACACAATATTAACGGGTGGAAAAAAAAAAAATCACATATGCACAACACGGCACATTTCATCCAAGACATAGAATCCTCTTTACTGTTTTTGTATCCAAAGATTTGAATGATTTTGTGTGTCTGTGTTTCTGTGTGTGTGTGTGCGTAAGGAGATGGTAAAGTAATTAAAACAAAAGTTAAGGAATACAAAATAATAAAAATCCTGGTGATGAGAATAAGACTTATAATAAACAAAGCCACTAATGGTTTACAGGGCAAATATTCAAATAACTGATGTGAGAACCTATAATAATAAACATTTGATATATTTAAATGAAATTGAAAATCATTCTATAAATAGAACTCTTATAATAAATGGTTGATGAAATTGTAAATGTCAACCTTCTTGTGTTTGCTAAATTCAATACGGAATCTAAAGAAAATAAAATGAAAAATTAAATTTGTTCAATAGCTTTTCAAGTTTTGATTTCTTATTTGTAACCTAATGCTAGTTTTTAAAAAAATGCAAATAAAAGAAGAAAATTGCTCATTTGCCTTCATTTCCCAGAAGATAAAAAAAAAAAATGTTTTTTTAGAGAGGAAAAAAATCATGAAAATAATTCAATATTCAAAGAAATTAGAATCCAATGATTACCAATTCCAAAATAATGCTACATGTTAGTTATGACCAAAGATTCTTATTCTATAGTCAAATAATTTAAAAGCTTATCATTTCTGATCCTAGTAAAGTTCTGTTCTCTATTTTCCCTCCTCTTCTCTCTCAATTCATTGGCATTATCAAGTTTTTCTCTCAACCTAACCTTTTTTCTATCAACAAGAGCCTGCCTAACAAGTGCACATCTAAGGCAGACCAATGGTATCTGCCATATTCAACAAGAATCATTAATGCACCTGTCACCTTCATCCTTTCACACAAACTGTCAGAAATATTTCCGCTTTCTTTTTCCTTCCTTTCTTCTTCTTAACTAAACCACTTTTATTCCTGTTCATTTTTCAAGACTTCCTCTCCATTTTTTCAAAATGATATTTTGAAATAAACCTAATTTTCTCAAGAATGAAAGTAATCAGAAAAACAAGATGCTGCCTATTACTACTAACGGTTCTATCCAATATATTTGCACCCAAGAATTTTTTGATTTCAGATTGATTTTCTAAAGTTGATTATTTCTATCAATTCTGAAGCACCAAATTCTTGAATCATCACAAAATCTTCAATTCTTCACAAAACAAGGGGAATATTTTTTAATTCTTTTTTTTTCTTCCTGAAATCAAAATTATTTTAGCAAAACAAAGTCCAATAAAATTTGATTTGATATTCTTTAGTTTTCAAGTCTATGACTACTTGTAATTTTTCAACAATCCTGTATTTAAAAGCCACTACATTTCTAAGAATTTTGAAAAGGGATTTTAAAATGAGATTTTCTTTACTTTGACTCAACAAAAGGAAAAATAGTGAAACATAAAAATTAGCATAAATCCAAAATTAGATTTGTGCAAAATTACAGGAACAATATTTTCCCAAAATTTTCAAGAAATATATTAAGAGTTCATTGAAAAGAAAAAAACTTATTCTTACTCAGATAAATTATGCATACTTGTAAAATCTATTAAAAGATGAATTTGAAATTATTGAGGAAGAAGATTCAATAAGCAACATATGATGCTTTACAATCAACTTATTTTATACAATAAAAAAAAAGGACAAAATTTTTAACATTCAAGGCGTCAATAATTAATGGAATATTTTCAAAAAAACAAAGAATTACATTTTTAAAATGATCTTAATATTTTAGTTTCCACCTATGACAAAGTCTGGTTCTTGTTTGTTTAACTGAATCTCAACATATCAAATGACATGATGTAACAAAAAGATGTGATATTTTGAGATTTTAAACATTTCATCTTTGTTTTTTGTTTTGTTTTTTCGGTTTAACTTCTGAACCATCATCTGAAAATAGGGGATTTTAAAGAGCATAAATCATTAAGCATTGTCTAAAAATTTAGACTAATAAAACAGGAGCAACTTTTTGTTGTTTGAATGGTTCTACTAAATGTGATTGAGAATTTGCATATATTTGGGAAAGTTAGTTTGAATTAGAGTTATATTATTATCACCAGTAATAGAAGTGATGGTGGAGGGGGTGCCTAAAGGGCTTATAGTGATAAAAGCTAAAGAATGAAATAGATTTATCCAGAAATATAGGAATTTTGCTACAAGAATACTAGTTCTGTGTGTCAGAGAGAGAGAAGGTATGTCAGAGATACAGAATGAGAAAAAGTGTGAGAGACAGAGTGAGAAAAAGTGAGAGAGACAGAGTGAGAAAAAGTGAGAGAGACAGAGTGAGAAAAAGTGAGAGAGACAGAGTGAGAAAAAGTGTGAGAGACAGAGTGAGAAACAGAGTGAGAAACAGAGTGAGAAACAGAGTGAGAGACTGGAGAGGGTGGATAGAGGAAGATAAAGTGAGAAGAGAAAGAGAGACAGAAAGAGCAAGGGAGAGTAAAAAAAAAACCGAGCAAGAAAAAGAATATGAATCAAACCAAATATTGAAAAGGATTTGTCTGGACTGATCAACATCTCACAAAAAATAAAATGAACCAACAAGTCTAAAAATAACTAAGAATATATTTACAAAAAAAAAAAAAAATAAATAAATAAATTTAAAAAAAAAAAATGCTTTTCTACTCTTTTTTTGTTAATGCAATGGCCAAAGGGAAAGAACTTGTCACACTTGGTTAAATTTGATCTTTTATCTGACAAATTCAAATCATTCAATTTATTCCATTAGATTGAAATTTAGGTCTTTTATAAAATATTGGTTAACAGCAAGCTACTGGCTACCCACAGAAGCTTAGAATATTTTAGTGGCCAATACGCTTTTCTGATTAAAGTGGAACTTCTGAAACATTTTTTTTTTCACCCATCAAAAAAAAAAAATAATTCTATTATCCTAAGAAGAAACAAAAAAAAAAGGTTTCATAGGCTCCAATTATATTTTTAAAATTGTTGCTTAAGGTTGGAAAATACTTCAAAGCCAATTCTTAATTGAATAAAATGAACACAAAAATTGGAATTTTTTCACATGATTCAAATTCTCAAACATTTCTAAACAAAAATAAAAGATTTTAATTCAATGCTTGATATCAATATTTCAACCATACACCATATTAAGTCAATATGAAAACCAGATTAATTCAAGGCCTGGAAAATTGCATAAATTCTCAAGACTTTTTTTCTAAATAATAGACAAAATAATTTTCATCTAAAGTCATTGAAAAGCTTTTGCAAACCTTTATCTAAAAATTGTATTACATTATATTTGTATAATAATTCATTTAAACATTATGATGAAATATAACTTCATACTTGGGGATCTTTTCAAATTATATTGAAAATTATGTTATCTTAAGTTTTGGATAGAATAAACAAAACTTATGACCCAATAAAGATGAGTTTAATTTTATTTACCAACTACTTGTTATTATTATGGGAAGGGGGTATTATAAATTTAATAATTTTGTTTAATTTCTTTTTTCTTTACAAAACATATTTTAAGCCCGAGGCTGCTAAAGTGAAAGTAATGGTTTTGACTGGGATTTGAACTCGCATAACACGATCTCACAGCCAGAGCTTCTACCAATGCTCCACCATCGCTGCCCAAATCTTTTACTGTATGTCTTACTAATCTGATAAAATTAACAATATTTATGATTAAACTACATTGTCCCAAAATAAAAAACAGGGATGATACTCTGAAGAGAATCTAAAAATTTATGAAACTCTAAACCTGACAAGGGCTGATTGCAAGATGAAGTTGTAAGTTAAATGCTTGATTCAGAGAAAGAAATAGACAACATACGGATGGACAGGGAAACAATAAGTTTGGTTTAGACTCACTGAATCAGAAAACTTGAAAAGATTTCAATGCAATTGCATAGAGAGAATGGAATGCAAGACGGTTGTTCTGCGATATTGACCAGTTTGTAAAGCATCACCTGGCTGATTCCCTAAAAGACTTTGGTTAAGTTTGATGAAGCATTACAGATTCCAAGGAGACAAAGTTATGAACATACACAAAAAGATTGCAAGTTTATAAACAAAACCATTAAGAAGAATTTGAAAGATAAGGATTTTTCATTTGTTAAATTATTCATGTATTTATTACATATGTGATGTTCAGAAATGTAGTATATAGGCAATGTATTAATTCAATGATTTCTTAAAAGTTTTTGATGTTTTTTTACACAATTTAAAATATTCATTAAAAATTGATTTATCAGATTTTTATAAATTTTTATAAATTTTTAATTTAAAAAAGTGTTCAAATAAAATCAACGGAAATTTTTGAAAATAATTACACTATATTTGGAATTTTTTACCACAATTGGTTACCTATGCTAATAGTTTATAAAAGCAGATATGTAACAACTGTACAAGCTGAGTTTCAATATATCTTTATTAAATATTATAACAAGACATTTTTTTTTTCAAAACCAGGGTCTGAACTGAAAATAGTCTGTTTCTATTTTGTTTATTTTGTATTTTTTTATATTAAAATCAAATTCCATGTCAACTCTTACCAAATTGTGTATTTTTCTCTTAGATGATTCTTTAGATTTAAGTACAATATTTCTCATAGTTGTTAATGTGTCAGAGAGTGCTTACGTACACATGCATATGTTAACACAAATAAGAGAATTCTATTTTTTGCAAAAACATAGGTTATCCAGAAATATCTTGGTACATTTAATGTAGGTCTTTTATTACTTTTGTTTAATGTTGGCATAAAAGGGAAGAAACAATTGGTTTAAGGATTTTGTTTTGAAAATCCTACTTGAAATTATGACCAATTTCCCTTTTATGACTTTCTAAGTTTGCACTATTTTTTCATGGCTTTCTTTCTGTGTCAAATTGTGTCAAATATCATCCTAACAATATCTTATATGTGCTATGGAGTAGGGAAGATTAAGGACCAAAAAAGTGATACTTGAGTGTCAGAAAAGTTGGCCCTCAAGTTTCGATAGGAAATCTTTTTTTTTTTAATCTTTAAATTAATAAAAAATAAAGAAAAAAAAAAAAGCACCAGAAGGATTTTTTTTTTCTTTCTAGTTTTGTTACAGATTATAAACAATGAAATTTTGAATGACCTAATTTTTTTTCTTCTTACTATTCCTAAATGAAAGGATACCTGTTTTTTAGAACATGACAACAACTTTTGTTAAAAGATGGTAAATAGGCTTGGATATTTTATAAACATAAAATAAGCAAATTCTAAAATTGCATTTCACTAGGAATCCCTAAGAAGCCAAATCAGGTTTAAATCCTGCCACATCCATGTAGATTATATATTCAAAAATGATTCCTTTATTGTAATAATATTAAAAATACCTTGTCCCTAACATGACCTAATTGACAAAATAATAATAATAATAAATGTGCCCTGAACAAGAAAAACATCACACAAATATATAT
>JAUZSX010331783.1:0-24312 GCA_034780655.1 Idiosepius hallami | reverse complement strand
AAGTAAAATAAATATTGAGTTACTTGCCCTTGTCAAAATATTTTCTGGAGTAAGGGACGCTAAAATAAGATTCTACCTTTTTAAATTAGTTTTGTTGTATTGCTCAATTTCTTCTCGTTTTTTAATAAAAAATTGTTTTGTTTCTTTGGTGTTTTCGTTAAAACATTAAGTCTATGGTTGTTTTTGTTTGGTTACTTCTGTTTTTCATTTGTGGCACGAAATTAAGAATTTCCATTCCATTTTTTTAAACAACCAAAAGAGTCGCTCTCCGGTATGAATACCCAAAAGACAATAACTATAGAATCTACAATGAATAATTAAAACATTTAAATTGTGTGTATCTTTAAATTTCTTTATTAAACAAAAAGCGAATGACATTTGTGGCAGACGACAAACGTGACGTCACAGAGACCAAGAAAATTCTATTCAATAAATCGATCAAGAAAATCGATATTTAGGAATTGAATTTCATAGATATGTTAAAAAAACGTCAGTGTTATGGCTTTTCTTTTGTTCGTTTGTTTTTTTACAGAATTATTATATTAGTTTAAAAAAAAATCTTATATGATTAAAATTTTCTTTAAAATCTTATCTTAAAAATTCCATTATTTCGTAATATTTTTTCAATATTAATCTGAAATATTAATGACTTTACTTAAATACTGTTAACACTTCAACTTCAAATTATGAAATTTTTCTCATTGATTATTTCTAAAAATGTATTTTATTATTTTTTCAATCTTTTAAATTCCTTTTTTGACTCGTTAGCACAAAAAATATAAACAAACCGAAATAATTTTTAATTAATGAAAAACTAATAATAATCATGAAAATTTCAAACTGCTAAAAAATTTCCGAATTATTCGTTTATTTTTAGTATTTTTTTTTAAAGATTGACCGTGTAATAAAAAAACGGCATTTTTTTTTTTTCAGAACGAAGACAATAAAAATATATTTTTTTAATCAAGTTTTATTACTGGTTTGAAAAATTTAATAATTTATTCAAAAACAGAAATTTTTCTTAACGAAATATTTTTAAAAATAGCCTTAGCTATTTTTAATTCTTCATGTCAATATTTTTCGAGTTCTTTAAAAATGAGAATGAAAATGGCTTCCCGCTTTAACTAAAGAAAAAATATTCAATTATTCAATGAAAAAATAAGAGAAAAATTTATATTATTATTTAATTCCATCCTAAATGACACGGACCAGCAGCTGCAAAAGGTTGCATGCCGTTACCGTTGGAATACAAAGACATCTTGCTTTGTCACTTAAGTCATGAATATTAATGACTTGAAACCTTTCCGAGTAAAGTAGAAGCACATCCCATAATTTGCATACGCAACAACACAATTATCGTCATCATTACTATTTTCTTATACGGACAAGTAAGTTCCATGAGAGTTACCTCCCTTCATGTAAAAAGCATAAAAATACTTTGTTGTCTATTAATTCAAATTTAAAAAGAAAACTTTTTTTTTTTGCTTTTTGAATACCCTTCTCGAATCTAGAATTTCGTGAAAAATAAAACATTGACAGTTCTCTATCAAAAAGAATTTTAAAAAAGTAAGCCAGACTTTATTAAACAAAACGATACCACTAGCCACTATTGTTTGTTGTTATTCTGTCCATAATTTTTAAACTTAAAAACATGCGCACTAAAAATTATCCCCATCTTTATTTTTGTTAAATTCACTGTTTCGTTCCGTTTATCATGTAGTGAATTTAACAAATAAATACAAACACGAGCATTAAAGAGGGCATAGAAAATATGCTTCTTCAAGGATCCCGAAAAATAAAGACATTCGTCCAACAATAAAATAGTCTTAATCTTTTTTTAACCCTTTGAACCCTGACTTATCAAAATTTCAAAGTAGCCACTCAGAGCCGAAGAACATATTAAAGCCAAAATATTGATGTGTCTTCTTTTGCCTTGTGTTGTCAGGGCCGATATATCGGCCTCTTAGAAGCCAAAGAGGTTGATACAAATTACAAAATAAATATTTACCACAATTGATTCTTTTATTTTTCTAGACTCATGCTACAATAAAATAAAACACTTAACACTACTTCCACCCCAACCGCCCTTCCCTTCGTCAGTCACAAAGTTGTTTTCATTTACCTTTTTCTCTAGACATGTTTTTAACATAAACAATTACACAATATGGATGGATGACGCTTTTTTTACGCTCTGTCTGTTGACGTACGGACGATGAACAGCACTAATTTGAATAAAAAACTAGCGATGACACGGAGATCTGACAGGGATTTTATTAAAATTCTAATATAATATTTTAGATTTTTAAAAGCTAAACAGATAAAAGTAGAAAAAAAATGGTGACACGACACGAACTATTAAAAAAAGAATTAAGTTTCACGTTTATATTGAACGTAAAACTAAAACAATTAACTTAATTTTACAATTGCTAAAATAAATTAATGATTTGCTTTTGTTGACACATAGGACTTAGACAATATTCTTTTAAACAATATTCCTGTCATTACTTTGCCATTCTGTGGTTTTTATGACAATATGCTTTTATTAAAGAATGTTTGTGACAAGAAAAGTATTCTTTAATAAAAGCATATTGTCGCAGCAGCCCTAGTCATGACATAGAGTAACATTACTGATGAGAATTTCTACTCCTAGGTTTAGGTACGCAAAATAATTAAATGGGGGGAGAGGAAAAGGTCATGCCAGTTGGTCACTAACTGCAGTTGGAGTGGCACCCAGAGTAGAGTCACCCACTGTCATTTTATTTTGAGATCTTTGTTTTGCTGTTAACTGACGGTAGCCTTTTTAAGATAATTTATAGCCAAACATACCTCTAAGCGAAGGTTTCCACCCAGTTCAGGATAGCCTTCATCCATAATTTGTATCTGCCACGGTTCATACCAACGGCAACACCAAAGTATCCATATTGATCAAATGATCGCAAATACGAAACTAAGGTAATTGGCTCTATGCCATACTTTTTTTTACCTGTATATATCGGGAAGTAAGTAAAGTATACAAACAAAGGAACAAAGGCTTTTGTGATAACAAATTTAGTTTATTTAAAATTTTGAATTTAGGTACATTTTAATAATTAAAAAAAAAAGAGTATAAAACACCAATATTTATTTTTGAAATATTTTTGTTATTTCTAGTACAGACAAAAATGTAAGTTTATTTATACTACGAGCGGCTATAAATAGTAATTTCTAACTTAATTCTAATATCATTTCTCTCTGTAAGATGGGCGCAGGTGCAGTGCCAAAATTTCCTCTGGGCATTTATATTAATTAGTATAAATTTATATTCATAAATAAAACGAAAAAAGATAAACCTCTTAATTGACATTTTCAAAGTTCAACGGAGAAAAAATATTTGATCTTGGGACAAATTTCTACCTAACTCGCTTTTTTATCAAGTTTTTTTTAAGGACGTTTTTTATTTATTTATTTTCTTTTTCATAAATGGCCCATTATTGTTTTTTTTTGTTTTTGTTTTTTTGTCTATATCGCGTTAAATCGAATGAATGAGTTAATTACCAGTTAATTCGACAAAAGTCAACAACTTAGAATTGAACTTGAAAAAAAAAAGTCTCTGCTGACAGACCATAATAATTTTTATTTTAAATAAAAAGAACTTAAACAATTTTTTTCAACACTTTCATTTATTTAAACCTCTCATAAAAAAAACTCGAAGTTGTTAAACGTTGTTTTTTTGCTTGTTAGTTGCCAAAACTGTACAAAAGTAAGTGTGACTGACTGGACTGACAGCTCTGGAGGCAGTGAGTGCTCCTTGCTTGTGCGTGTGTAAAGTGTGCTCTCGAAACTGTCGACTTTCAGTAACATTCAATTGGCAAATTAAATCCACTTAAAAATCATTTTTCTTTATGATTATTTTTAGTTTTCCATCAAATTGGAAACTTCTTTCTGTAGATGTTAATGTGCTAGATATTTTCATTCCTTTTCAAATACCTCTAGACTTAATCAAATGTTGTTAATTGAAGTTGCACCCAATTTAATTTGTGACTGATGATCTGCTGTTTTTGTTTGCCTAAAACAAGTTTTAAAAAACAAGAGGCATGCATGGACCCTTACGCTCTGACTCTAAAAAACTAACTAAACTGTTGTAAAATTTGTAACTTGGAATAATAATTTTCGGCTAAAAAAAAAATCGCTGGCTTTCTTCGAAAAAAAAAATTGAAATTACAAAATACATCTAAAAATACACAGATCAAAACGGGCACAAAAAAGCTTCAAAGCAGCAGTCCCAGTCCAGCAGCACAACAGACAGACAGCACCCAGCACCCCTAACAGCAATATAAGCCGTGCCCGCCTGTGGCAAGACCCAAGGTCTCGCCTGTAGCGTGCGTGCAAAATTTCACTTTACAGCGAGCAATCACTTTTTTTAAAGGGAAACAACCGCCATGTTTGTAGATGGCGCTGCTTTCGTTCTGTTTCACTAAAAGAAACGATACATAAGTAAAAATTTCTTTGTGGCACGTTTTCTTCGAGCGAGCTAAAAAGAAATAGAAGGCGTGAAGTCGGCTCCATCCGAGTAAAAAAATGACATCTACTATGGCATCTCCCAAGCCTGAACTTGCTGAAGGTATATTTCTTACTTGGATTGATAATCTTAGGTTTTAATTTATCATAAATATCTGCCGGCAGAATTGATGAGCATCATGGAACTTAAAAAATAAACCCATCAACGTAGATTCTTATTTTTATTAGTCTTGGTTATAGAAATAATATACTTTATTTTATTTGTTTTCTTTGCTAATAATTTCATTCTTTATTCCTTATTGGGATAAAAAAAAGACATCTACAAGTCACAAGAAGTTATTATCACTTCAAAACGAAATGAATTCAATTCCTACTGGCAAACATATTATAATAGGAGATTTCTTGAAGACTGTTGTGTGTTGAGCTTCTTTGCTTCTTGTTGGACTTTTAGACTCACAAATTTCCAAGTTGTTTCATCTGTTAACATGTTGTCTAATACTGGTGGGAAAGGTATGAATACTCATCTTCCCTCCAGCTATGGAGTAAATAGTGCAACTTGTTCTATTAAAAAAACTGTGTTTATAAAATAATGTTTATCAAAAGTAATTGTTGTAGGCATTAAAATGGCCTAAAAAAGTTCATATGGTGTTAAATACAAAACAGAGACACTCAAGTTATAGTTACTTTTTTGGTTGAGGAAAATTAATAGTTTTTCTTTCTTTTTTTATTACAGATACAATGGACAAAGAAGATGATGATATCAGCTCTATGGAGATAGATGAAAATAATGAAACAGATAACAGCCTATTGGCTGAACCGAAAGCTTTAGTGATTGATTTGAATGAAGAAGAAGAAAAGCCAAATGAAAAGGAGGATAAAATGAAAGTCTCAGAAAGTGATAAAGATAAAGTTAAGGAAATGGAAGGCGCGGAAACAAAAAGCCCATTGCAAGTAAGTTTTGATTCTGACATTATGGAAGTCGAAGACGACAATATTTCCGCAAAGAGTGCAAAATCAACTAAAGATGATAAAAGCAGTACAGAGGTCAGCGGTGAACAGAACGAAGAATCAGAAATGAAAGAGGAAGAAATGAAGATTGAAATTAAGGACGTCAAATCAGAGAAAGAAAAGAAAGATGCTGAAAATACATCATTGCTTCAAGTGACTGATCCGAGACAGATAGACGTACAGAATGACAACAAAGATGATGTGAAAGAAACTGTAAAAAAAGAGGACTCAGATAAAGCAAATATTCCTCCTAAACATGATATCAAAAATGAAGTGACAAAAGAAAGCCTGAAGGATGTTGCCAAGAAAGAGAAAGAGATTAAAGAGGAAAAAAGTAGTAAAATGGTGAATGGAATAAAGAAGTCAGAAATCTTTTACAACTTTAGTTTTGATGCTGAAAAATTCATAGTTGAACAGATCTCCAAAATGGGCCTAGAACAAACTAATATGGAAAAGCTCAATGACATGAATTGCCAACTGAAAAATGTTGAAAGTAAGTATTTATTTCATTATATAATAATAACAATATTAAATTAGACTGCTCTCATTCTATTAACCATGACTGGCTGGGAGTGTTAAGTATTGGAAATATTAATTACTACCCTTGGATAGGATTGAAACTTTTGCCATTATATAATGCTCACTTAGAACTGTAGAAACTTAATTATTTGTGGTGCTTTCCCTCCCTGCCTCCAATAAAATTAACTCATCTAGGTGAAGGGCAACACTGCTTAGAAAAGCCCAAGGATATAATGAGCACTTTAAACGGGACTTGTGGCTAACTTTGCTTTGTTCTTGACCAAGTAAATATATCCCCTCCTTCCCCTAAAAAAGACGAATAAATGATTTACTATGAAACAAAGGAGATAATTCAATTTCCATGTAGTAAAGGGGTGGAGCATTGGTAAAAACTTGAACTATGGAATCGTATTATGCAAGTTCAAATCCCAGTCAAAAACCATTGCATCTACTTTAGCTGCCTCGGGCATATGGTGCTCGTTAACTCGGGAGAGTAGCTCTTCTGGGTGAAGGGCAACACTGATTTCAAAAATCCAGAAAGAGTTCTTCAGGTTAGGGGTTGAGCATAGGGCGAGCGACTCTTTCTCATAAAAACAAGTATGCTACAGAAACAGCAAATAGAAATTTGCTGCCCAATGCACCACTGGGTGTAAAGGTTGATGAATCATGCCAGTCAGGGATTTTTCTAATTGCTTCAAGTAACTATCAAAGCAAAGTTGCAATAAATTACTTTAAAAATCCACATTTTTATCCTCTTATTCATTGCTAGTTTTTAATGTGATATTTTTTAGTACCAAACATTAATGTCCATTCTAAAGAAGAATACATTTTATAAATTTATCTAAAACTTTGATTTAATTATTTTCCTATAAGATGTTTTTTTTTATAAAACTGCTTTTTTATAACCGTGTGAATTGTTTTCCAGTACTTAATTCAAAATCTTATTCTTCTTTTAGAAAAGCAAAAAGAGATTAACAAAATCTTCAGTGATTGCAATGATCTTGTGGCTCAATTCTCAGCTTCTCAGGATTCAACAGAGTCGGATACGTAAGTGCATTATAAAAAAAATTCAAATGAAAATGTTATTAGTTCAGGTCAAGCTAGTAGAGTTAAATTCTCTGAGATTACAAATCATTAAGTTTATTACAAGAATACATTATGTAACAGTATTTTCAAATACACACTGGTTGACATAATTTTGTCACCCATTTGCAGGGGTGTACTATGAGTGTTATGCACCCACTGGCAGAATCGTGCCAAGAATTCTTTAATTCAAAGCAAGCTGAATGGCACCTTCACCAGATTCAAAAGCTTGTAGATCAATGGCAGAAAAATCTTGGAAAATTATAATCTTTATTTTGAGTAAAATTTCAATGTTTATGAACTTATAGGATGAGCTAGTATTATATATATATTATTGTTATTATTATTATTATATATAGAATTTGAAATTAATTCCTGTTTTCCTTGTGTCCTAGAGTTTATTTGTAAAGTTTTTTGTCAATGTTAGATTTCAAAATGTTCATATTTTACTAGAAAATCTTGATAAATAATTCTTTAATATAAGATTTCTAGATGCTACGTGTCTTTTTGAGTGTAAATAAGCCGAGAAATATGATTTTGCTCTTTCTTTTTTTCCTAACAAAATTGTAAGGGTTAATCGAAAAACAAAAAATGTATTATATTCAGTTTAGAATGTTATTATTCAAAGCAAATATTATTTTCTGTCATGTTATACTTTTATTTTTAAAAAAAATGTGAGATCAAACTCTTTTTTATTTTTCTTCCACAGGGGTTCAGGAAAGAAAAAATCAGAAAATGTTGAGACTGTTGAGATAAGTGATGACGACGATGTTGAGTTTATAGAGACGACATTTGAACCGGAACTCATTAACCGACATCATCGGACAACAGTGTACGTGTGTAGAGTATAGAAACTTTTTCTTTCTTGGTTGAACAAGATGCAGTTTTTTTTTCCTTTATTTTATTTGAGAATTTTTTATCTTGGCTGCAAGAAAAATGGAAAATAAAACCCTTAAAAAGGAAATCTGCATCTTGTTTAATCAAGTATGTTAGTATAGTGTGCACCGCACACATACAAAAGTAAAGAATGTATTTCTTTTTTTTTAGTTTTAATTTTATTTCAGCTTTATATTATGAACCCTCCTAGGTTCTTCATCAGAAAAAAAAATGTAATAAAAATTTGTGTGTGCATTTATTAAAGAATATTCTTGCCATGCTACTCAAAATGGACTATTTTGCGATTTTACCAGTTCTTTGAATTATCTGATTATTACTGATAATTACTTAATTGTTGAAGAATTAAAAGAAATGGTAAAATTGAAAAATAGTCAAGTCTGTGACCAGAATATTCTTCAATAAAAGTATATTATCATTGCCCTAATCAATTGACATTAAGTTTCGGGAAGAGGTCATCATGATGCAGTCAATCAGTCTTGATGATGACTCAGGACATCCACCTTGGCTCCCAACTTACTTGCACAGCTTTTTAAGTGTAGTATCTGTTGCACCGCAGATAGACTCAGTTGAGCAAACCCGCAATGACTGGTAGTGGAGAAGGGTGCAGAGCTTTTGTAATCAGTGTTGCCTTTCACCAAGATGAGAGACTCTCTTGTTAGCCCCATCTGCCCGAGGCAGCTATTGGTAGATGCAATGCTTTGGGACTGGGATTTGAACTTGTATTAATCAATTCCAAAGTACAAGCTTTTAGCAAGAGATAGAAACATATTGGTTTGTAAAATTTTTAATTTCAAATTTTTCTTCATAAGATCTCTATTTTTGTTTTTATTTCTCTAGTTCTTCAAGTGCTATTCCGGCAAATATGGATTCATTACGTGCTGCTCTTACAGAAGCTTTGAACAAACAAATTCCCTCTCAGGTTTGTTAGATTTATTTTATTTACTAGGTATTTATTTCTTTTGTTATTGAAATTAATTTGTCATTTTACAATCTTATATAGGATTACTTAAGTTTTTTGAGCTATAAACTTATCTTGCTACATTTATTAATTAATGCTGATCATAAAAGAGCTGAATAATATAATTCTCATTCCATCTCTGTTTTTCTGAATAGTCAAAATTATATGTTGGAATTCTATACAAACTGAACACCTGAGTTTCAACAGTTTTGATCTAAGACAGTTTATGATTATTATTTTCCTTTTTTTAAAGGCAGTTATTATACTCAATTTCTATTTTAATAGCAAGAAAAATTCTATGCTTATTATTATAACAACTTTAAGGATGAGGACAACAGTTGGCAAATAAAATCAATACATGAATTATGAAGCCTTATCTCAAAGAATTCCAAATAAATGTAATAAATTATTATTGAAAAGTTTGTTGATTAGGAATTTTTTATTTAAAAACATTTCAGCAAAAAATATTTTTTTAAATTTTATTTACAGAACAGTTGGGCTTTTAATAAGAATTTATCAGAAGAAGACAGAAGAATGTAAGTCTACATTTTTTTATGCATTAAAATATGGTTTAATCATAATTCTTTATGCTTTTTGTATATTATATTACCTATTTGATTAATCCCCACTTCAGCAGGTAATATTAATGAAATAAGTTTTTATTATATTCAAGAATTTAATATTTATTGGAAACTCAAGAAAAATAAGGTTTTTTTTCTTAATGATTTTTATTTTAGGAAAAGGCATTTTACTTAGTTTCAAATAATTAGCTCATAGAAAAAAATTAAATTAATAGCAGAATACAATTTAATTCAGTCGGTCATCTGGTGGCCTAGGGGTTAAGGATTTGAACTAACACTGTTTCAGTCTAGTTTCAGTCCTGGCTTGCTATTTGCATAGCTGTATTGATGGGATATGGATTAGATACAGCATACTGTGTTATTCAGCAAAACAGACCTGTATACAAATTGTAAAAAATATTTTAGTAATTAAAGCATATCTTTTGAAAGTTAATTCTCTTTTAAAAATGTAAAAGATTTTGTCAATTCTCCCTCTAAAAGTTTCACTGACTTTGGACATTAAAAAAAAGATGAATTTAAGAAAATGTTTCTTAGTTCATTTATTAATTATTAACAATCTTTTTTATGGTTTTAGTAATTATCAAAAAAACATTTTTTGTTAATTCTGGTTTCTTTTTTTCTAGGTTTGATCTTCATGTTGGTTCCAAAGTATTGGGCAAAAAATCCAATGATATTTGGTATAAAGGGGTTGTGCAGGAAATTAGCCCTAAAGATAAAATGGTAAAAACATTTTTTTTTTCATTCCTCATTTATATTTTATTTTTTTTTATAATTTTATCATTTAATATTTTAAATTTCCTTTTTCAATACTTATAAATCCTTTTTTTTAAAGAAACTTTGATAATTATTAAACTCAAAAGAAAAGTCGAAGCTGGGTTTATTTTAATTTTGTTTTATTTTTGACCTATTAACCTCTAACGGATATTTAATGTTTTTCTTCGTTCGGATCTGATAAATTCTAATTGCTTTTATATTTTTTGTATCATTGTATTCTAATATATTCAATATATATTTGTATACTTAATTAACCAAGGAAAATACTATTATTTATGATATGTGTATATCAATATCCATTTTATATACTGTATCAAAATTAAAATCCGATATCATGAGACTGATGATAATTATTCAGAGTTTATGAAAGGCTTGCCTGAGGGGAACGTGCTCGATTCGCCTTTTCTCAAAGTCCTGGTTTCCAGCATAGACATGCGGTATCTATGATTTGAACTCCCTTTTATTATTCTTTTCCAGACAAAATTCAAAATCAAATTCGATGGTAAAGGAACCAAAATCCTGGATGGCAAACATGTTTCCTTCTTTGAAAATTGGAGTAATCCAGTCAGAGTTGGTAGCAGGGTTGTCGGTATGTGTATGTCTCGTTTTTGTTTATTTCTCTAATTGTTGAAAGCCATTTCTACCTGGAATAATACTTTAATCACTGTGTTCAACTGCTCTAACATTGCATCCATTATTGCTGATTTATCTCAAATTAGAAGAGGACACACCTTTTTCACCCTCTTCTTCTCTCTAAGAGGTATAGAACCGCCCTAATGTCCCAGATGTCAGGCGTTTTGTAGTGTAAGACACATACTAATCAAGTGTTCACCCTAAGCATCAATTCGCCAACAATATTACAAAAACACAAAGCCTAAAAACTATACTTGAAAATAAGTGCGACAAAGTTCTAACTTTCCTTAGGAAGATAGTTACGAAAAACAAAATCTAATTTTACTATATATTTTAACAGATATGTAAACATTACCATAATATATGGTATATAAACATTAGCATAATACATCTATCACTTTGAACATGGTCATACATAAGTAAAATTATATGATGCAAACCAAATATCTAAATTATAGTTTCTATATAGACATCCTTTTCACAAGCGAAAACTTCTTTTTGATTTACGTTCTACTTGTAAACATTACTAAATAAAATTCTGACACACTTATATCTAAACAAAAAAAAACTCCCCTAAATTAAAACTGTTTATCAATAAATAACAAAGATGGTGGGTTTGCTGTAACGCTCGATGAACTTCAGATTACCTTCATTATTTTTATCTTAAAATTCTGATGCTCTACCTACTAAGCCATTAGCGCTACACAGAACTTGTCTTTTATTTTCTCCCCTTAATCATTAAGCATACAAATCAGATTTTCAATAACCGAGTATAATCATCATTTGAAATAGTTTTTTTTTTTTAATTTATGTGTGAAATTTAGTTTGAAATGATTAATTTGAAAAATAAATTAAATTTTTGGAAGTTTAATTTATTAGATTATTTTTAAAACCTGTTATTTCTGACATACACACTAAATTAGTTCTTTTTTCTTACACTATTCAAAGGTAAAATTTATTGAACTATTTTTAAAACACATTGTTTTTAACGGGCTTATACACTGTTATAATATATACTTTTGGAGCGGTTGACATTGTCATATAAGTGTTGTGAAGGGGGCAATGTAAATTATTCCAACAGTTAGTTTTTATTCTTGACTAATTCTATTATGATTAAAATCTTTTGCATCTTAACATACTTAAAAGAATGAAGTCTTTAATCATTTGTGCAGGACTAGTAAAAATAGAAAATAATATTTATGATAATGATAAATGTTGTATTATCAGGTGTATCATTGTGGGGAAAATGTTTTATGTGCGGCAGCCGGGACAGTTGCAAATGGAAGCATGCCGTTTCTCATATGCAAATGAGAAGGTGCCTCTCTGCATTTGGACGAGGCATTTTGGGGAGCACGAGGGAGTTGGTAAAAGAATTCCTGGAGGATGGTGGTGTGTGTTGTTTATACTATTATTTAATTAATATTATTTTTATTGTTATTTTAAAACCACAATATCAGATTAATAGTTTTTTCCCCCCAATCAACTATTTTGATTGATTTGATTGTTCGATATATACTATTATATATATATATATATATATATATTATTATTATTATTATTTTTTGTTTTTTAATTATTTGATGAATGCACAATGATTAAACCCATCATTCTATGCCTTATTTGAATTCCTAGTTAATTTTTAAGTGATTTGTTTTTGTGTTTCATGTATATTTTTTTTATTTCCTGTTAAAAATATTTAAAATGTTTGTCCAAGAATAATATTCATTCTTTTGAAGTTACCCATTCATCTTTTCTTATTATTAACCCAAAAACATGCTTTTTTTTTTACTCTTTGATAAAAACATCAATAAAATTAAGTCATTTGCTATTATTGTATTGTATTTGTTGGAATACACATTTTAACCATAATGTCGAATAAAGTATTTTGATATTTTAAAGAAAAAAAAAATTTCTTTTCTACTTTAAACTCTGAATCAGGAAAATTAGATCAGACTATAGGAAGATTTTATATTTTTTTTATGAAGTATTAAGAAAAATCTTGAATTTCAAAAAAATGATCCCCATTAAAAAAAAATTCTTTAAACAAGATCAAATGTTTTTCTTGATAAAAATTATTAAGAATCGTAATTTAAATTTTGAAGGATTCACAAATCTTTACTGATTTTTATTTACATTCTTTTTTATTATTTGTTTTAAACAAATTTTTCTTATTTCAGAAATATTGTCTTATTTCTATGTGACTTTACATGGTCTATAACAATTTGGTTTCTCAGATTCAGAAAATATAATAACTTTGAAAGTTTAATTGAAATCTATTGTGTGTTATGTCAATTGTAAATGGGAAGAAAATATGTAAAGAGTTAAGGTCATGCAGCTGATTGTACTTTCTTACAAATTATGACTTGCTAGTTGGAGTACATTCCTTAGGAAGAAATGGTGATCTGCCTTTTTTAGTTAATTAATCTCCTGATTGCAGTAAAAAGAAAACCTATTAATTTTTAAAAGTTTGACCAAAAATCAATCTTCATAAAATTTTTCTAGGTTAATTCTTTTTTTATTTTTACTTAAATCTATTATAATATGAAAATTAGATCATTCTGGTGGTATGAGATCCCAGATCCTACATCCTGTAGCTCTTTAGAAAATAAAACCATAATAGTTATTTAAAAAAGCACTCTGTTTATATGTAGAGCTCTTCAGAAAATGGAACCACAATAGATTTTTTCAAGAAATAAAAAAGATTCAGACTACTAAAATTTGCATATGTACAGTACTGATTTTTTGTATAATAGGCTTCTTTAACTACCTTAGAGAAAAACTTCAGAAATCAATTTAGTAGAGAAAAGCTTTAGAAATGAATTTAAAAAAGAGAATCTTTAGAAATTAATTTAGAAATGAAAAGGCATTATCTGCTTTCCTATATAATAGGCTTCTTTAATTACTGTAGTAGCAAGTCCCTAGCGCCCAGGCAAGACTTCTAGTTCAGTATAAAGATCATCATATACTTGTATTTTCTGAGAAATAAATTGTTATTGCTCTTGAGTTAATACCTTTTATCTGTTTTGTATTTGTATATGCATTAATGTATATTCATAGGTTTTGTACATATATATGTCTACTTATGTGTACACTATTACACATCTTCAACGAGAGCCAGATGATCAAGTGAACAATTTGGAGATTGGTTTCCAACTAGTGTGCAATTCACAAAACAATTTGGAGAAGATTTTTTCCTGCGTCCCAAGATCCACCTTCCTACTAACAAATTTAGACACTGCCTCATGGACAAAGAAATTTGGAAAATGAAATATACACACCCTACATTGTGTATTTGTAGTCAGGAGAAAACCAACATAAGCATGATACAATTAACTTAGCAATTACTTACGGATTGAGAGATTATTCTAATAGATTTGATTTACATTTTTTTTCCTCATTCCGTTCAATTAGTCCAGTTATAGGGTTTAAGAAAAATATAAAACATTATTTTAATCTGTTTGATATTTCAGTTTTTAACAGCCATAAAATTGCATGCATTTTTTATTATGTAAAATTTTATATTGATTCATAAATATATTGTTTATTTTTTCTGACTCGTTTTTAAGTGTATGATTAGCATAATTTTAAAGAACTATGAATTATCATTTTTTGATAAAATATAAAAGTCTTTTTACCTGAAAAAAATGTTTCAAAGTCTACATTATATCTTATATAGCAGATTGTGTAAAGGTTACTTTAAAACCTTTTTTTTAATTTTCAATAATCACTAAAGTTTTGACTTGAGCAGACTTTTTTCTATAGATGTTCATTATTGAAAATTTGAAAATCTGACTGTGCAGTCAAATATAGTAAATCTTTAGGCTTTTTATTTTCATGACTTTTCATGCATAACAATGATTGCATCAACCAATCTAAAATTGATGCTCACTTCTTTTAAAATCTACCTAACATAGTTTTTTTAATCATTTTTTTAATGTAAACATTTTACTTGTCTGCTCCAAAATATAGCTTTTTGTAAAGTATAACCATAAACTTGGAATAGATTATTTGTATTGTTTGTAAGGCAATTTTTTTAAGTGGTATAAATTTTAAGATATGGCAAAAGGTAAAAATCCTCTTATAATATAGAAAAAGTAATTACTCCAAATGGTAGCAGATCCAATGAATATTTTAACAGCAGCAGTTCCTGTTGTTGTAGAGTGGTAATAATAAAAGTAATAATACCGATAATAATTGTAAGAGGAAACCTACTGTCACTCTCTGCTTTTGGAAGGCACCACCAGGTTTTGGTAGAACCTTAATTCTGCTGATCCTGTGTTATGAAAGATGGATATAATAGATTAAAAACCTGAAGGGAAGTGGCACCACACAGTCTTTGACTGGGATGGAGCAGATTCTGCTGGAGAAACACAAAGAGACTTGTTGTCAATCTGACTCCAGTGAAATACCACCAGTCACAAACAGCATATTTAAAAAAAAAGATATATTTTAAGCTAAGGTATACAGGATGGGCCAAAAGTAGGTGTACAGTTATGGAAAGTGAAAAATTCCAAGAGTAGATTATTTTTAAATTTTAAGAATGCAATAATAATTTTAGACAGAAATTGCTCCAAATGTCCTCTGACAACATTGCAAAGTTCTTCTTCCCAGCTGCTAAAACAAAAATATAAAAAGGTTTATATTAAGTAGCATATAAAAAGAATTATTAAGTATCTACTTTTGTCCCACTCTATGTATAATAAAGTAACCATATTTTAATACGGTTACTTTCGTATAAATAACTAGCTTAATCAAAGTATTATCTCACCCCCTCAAAAAAAAAGTACTAAAATAAACATTTTCTATTGTTATGTAAAATTAATAACAGCTTCAGACTTTGAACATCTTATTTTCTATTAATATTTTGAGTATTTTTTGTTTTTATATTTTTGTAAAATCTTCAAAAATAACTAATACTTATAAAATTTACATAGACATTTTTTACTAACAAGAATTTTTTTAAAATTATGTTTCATTGTAATTTAAAAATGTTCTGTTTAAAGTTTTATTATGTTTGGTTATACTGTTAATACTATTTAAACTTTTGTTTTATCGATAAAAAAATGATGTTTACATATTTAAAGATTTTTTATTTGTAATTATTTTCTTGTTTATTTGCTGAAATCTTTAGAAAATTGCTTTTAATATCAGCGTTAAACTATTTAAAAAAATTATTTTCAAAGATAAAACAAAAAAACTTTGTTTAAAAACTAATAATGTGTTTTATGAAAATCTGTCATATTGTCATATTTCAATTATAATCTTTACATTTGTTGTTACTTATACAAGGTGTCCAAAAAGTTACTGTTATTATAAAAATTTAAATAAACCAATAAACAGTAAATTCTATTATAAAACATTTAGACAATGGAATTTTTATCAATAAAAAAATCTTTTATTTATTTATTTACAATTTCACAGCTTATTTTAAAAGAAATGCAAACTCTATTTGCATTTAGACATTATTTTACACTACACAGCAACTTTCCGGACTCCCTGTATAATGACATTTTCAAAGACCCTTGATTTTTTTTTTATTACTCAATAACAAAAAAAATTGTTGATTCTAAATACATTTTGATTACTACTATGTTAGCTTTGAACTCAAGATTTTTGGAAATGTGTGAAACCTTTCTGGTTACAGTTAAAAGATTTAAATTATCAATTCATATTGTTTTCCAAAATTTTATTTGTAATCAATAATTATTATTCATAAATACTTCCTCATATTAATTCAAATATTAAATATTTATGGGCATTTTAGTATTAGTAAGAACTTTCAATTTTCAAATAAGCCTCAAAAATGAGTTTCAATATTAAAAGAGCTTCATGAACTAGTGTGTCGTGATATGTCAAGAGGACAAAATAAATTATTTAATGTAAGTTTTACTTTTAGTATATTAATTGTTCATTCTTGCTGGTTATTAAGCATTTATTTTTAGAATTTGAATCAAATTCATAGATTTAGTCCTGTTGTTCTCAACCTATTTTAAACCCATGGACCCCTTTTCCCTTCATTATTTTTTGATTAAGGCTCTTATAACTATTGGTCATAAAACAATATTCTGTTTTTTACTGATAAAAATGTTGAATTTTTAATAAATATGAAATATCAAAATTGATTTAATGCAAATAAAATATTCTACAACATCAACAATCATCATAATAATTGAATATATTCAAATTCATTGGAATGTCTTATTTCCAGTAAGAAATTACATTAGAAGTTCAATTTTTAATAATAAAAACTATTATGAGTTGGTTTTCTACATGGATTACCAAAAACCATTAATGGATTCCCCAGAAATATTCCATGAGAACTTTGAAAACAAATAGACAAGTAATGTACAAAGTTTTGGAATAAGATAACCAATATAAAAGGACATATGTGTGGACATTAGTAAAGTAATGTTAATTTAAGAGTTGTATTTCTTATGTAAACCACAAATATTTACATATTTTAAATATTTTTTAACAATGATGAATTGCTGATATCCTATAGAGTTTACAAAGGATCTTTTAATGACTATTTTATTTTTATATGACCAAATACTATTATTGATTATGATAAAATTTACTTGTAAATAGAATAGTGTAAATTACTGTTTCTTCTCTTAATTATACACTATGCATGCCAGAGAATTTCATAGAAATATATATATATTTATATATATAAGTAGAAATTTAAATTTTGACAAAAGAAAATTATTAAAAATGAATAACGACAATAATGTGAATAATATTATATCATTATATAAAAGCTGACACTAAGTGTTTTGGTTAATTAAATCCATTGTCAAGGTTAACATTTTAGTTGATAGAATCTAAAAGTATCTATAGTTTTTGAACAAAAAAGAAAGAAATAAGAAAAGTGTTTCTAAAAATATATTAAGTTCCAATTGGCAATTTGAACATTTTTAGAAACACTTTTCTTTCAGTGTCGGCTTTTATATAATGATATAATATTATTCACATTATTGTTGTTTTTCATTTTTAATAAATTAAATTTAATTTTTAATAATTTCATTATATATATATATATATATTTGAACAATGTGTGACCACAATTAATAAATTACAACTATAATAATGTTTTTTTAGTCTTTAATGAGTTTTCATTTCTTTCTTACAGCAAAGTATCGAGATGAAGAGACAACTAACTCCATGTCGTTTTATGCTGGAATTGTTGCTGAAGTACCCACTAACAGAAATAAACACAGGTAAAATTCATTCAGTTTAATATTTATTTATTTATTTATTTTCTTGTTGAAAGAATAGAACTTGTTAGTTACTGGGATCATAATAGTAAAATATTTGAATTGAATAAATCATTTAAAAAAAAAAATTATGCCAAAAGTGAATTTAAAAATTACATCTTACAATTGCATTTGACTGCCTATCCACTACCCCAAGTGGATCTACCCCCTGAGCCTGGGTTGGTTGTCCAATTGAACAGTCACTTGTAATTGCTTCAAGTTGGACAACCAATGGAATCACTTACATACATACAAAGTTTTGAGAAGTCAGCAGAGAGAGAGACACAGAAAAGTGGGAGAATAATCTTGAATCTTCCTTGTTTAGGATCACAACTCATCTCCAAATTGCAAACTCCATTCTGTTCCAAAAGTAAATTACACTCACCATGTCAGCCTTTTTCTCATAAGTTTTTTTTCTTCTGAAGAATTATTTTTTCACTATTTTCTATAAATATTTGTTAGTTTTCTTTATATTTTGAATTGCTAAATCGTCTTAATGACTTCTTTTCTTCAACACCAAAATTCAAAACCTTCCCAGCTGAACTGTGTCCATTCCTCTGTCTGTGACTCTTTCAACAATTTGAGCACTGAAGGATCCTAAAACAACCAGTTGCGAATATAGGGTAGTCATAAAACAATGACTAACCCAATATTGGTATATAGCAGTACCACTTGGGAATTAAATTTAATAAATTTTTATTTCCAGAAGTTAAATTTTACAGGGCCATATCTTTGTTCAGTGCCTGAAGTTTTAATTTTTTCTTTCTTTCAGATTTTTAATATTTTTTGATGATGGCTATGCTCAATATTGTCTACCTAAAGAAATCCATAGGGTTTATGAACAGAGTAAGTAATAATAATAATAATAATAATAATTATATAAAAAAAGATTATTTTCAAAAGTAATGTCTCATATTCTTTGATTCCACCTCAATGGATCAGAAGGGATTGCAAATTGCATTGTTATGATGACTGCACTTATGCAATCATTATCTGAAAATTTAATCCCCTTTTTGCAGGTATTAGCAGTGTGAGACTTTAAGAAATCATTCCCTGTCATGGACATGCATCAAAAGTAGATACATCATTAATTTCTTAAAAAAGTTGAACCAATCAACATTTACTTGCACCTATAAGGTGTTTATGGACACAATACAGTTGATGTCATCACAGTTTGGAGATGGGTTTGTCAATTTTAGATTGGTGACAGGGATGTGAGTGACAAAGCATGTTCCAGAGTTGAAAATGGAGGGCCCCATTCATCGCTGATAAAAGTGCCTTGAGAATAGTGGTAACCATGTAAAAAAAATAAATTCTGGGGCACAAAACCTTGTTCAATTTAATGATACTGCACCTGTCTTCGTAGTTCATCAACTTTTAAAAAATAACTTTAAAAAAATAGGTGGCATTACTTTTGGAATAACCTTTGTAATATAGATTAATGATAGTAAATATATAATTATTTATATAACATAAATTGGTAGTTTAAAAGTGAGACACTATCAAAAATTATACACTTTGACTAATATGGATTAATATGAGAAATTAACCTGTAATTCTAGTTTTATGATGAATGAGACTCTCAGAAAAAAAGAAGTTGCATATTAATGTATTAGAAACATTCAATAGTGTATGAGAATTTATCAGAGTTTTGATTTTAGAGCCCAAATTATTTGAAAGTGTAAATATCTTATTTTAATTATTTCAGGTGAAAATGTCTGGGAAGATATTCATCCTGATTCCCAAGAATTTATAAAAGAATACTTAGCCCAATACCCTGAAGTAAGTAAACCATTTTTTTCAATTGATTTTATGCCAAATGAGTTTTGCATTTATAATATTTTTGGGTGCATATTTTTATTTTCCAGGGCTCTATTGACAAATTTACCTTCAATTGACCTTTGACAAATAAATAATTTCATTTTCTAGCCAAAAACTTACTATCCAAATCCATTAAATGATATTTAACTCTAATATTATGATTAAACCAATAATTCAAAGCTTAATTACAGTTCAAGAAAGTATAATCCATTTTACTTTTAAGTACTTTTTCTTCTGCATAAAAATTTGTTGAATTTCTTTAGAGATGTTTTAAACAGCCTTGTTAAAATATAGGGTATATTGTTCTATTTTCTATTCTATTAAACCTTTTATCATTTAAATAATTTTTTCTGCTTTCTTGACTTAAAAAGAAATGTTTGAAAAGACATTTTTTACTAAGTGTTTTAAAAATTGTTGGCGAAAAATCAGTTGCCAACAGATGTGTCTTATTATTTTTACTCGCCACTTAGAAAAATCACTTGCAAACATGAGTGTTTTATTTGCAACGTAGTCCTGTTTACCTTCTAAAAGTTACTATATTGTAGTAAAATTTTTAAAATTTTTATTAAGTAAAAAAAATAATGTCTGCAATCTACCGTACTTTATTTTCTAGCGTCCCATGGTTCAACTGCAGAAAAATCAAGTTGTTAAAACTGAATGGAATGGAAAATGGTATGTTTGATTGTTTTACTTTCAATTTTTGATCATTATTTAAATAATGTCTTAATGCCAATGGAGGACATTTCCAGCATTTTCTTTTAGATATGCTTCAATACTTTAAATAAATAAAATCGTTTTATTGGTAAAAATTGTATTGTCTAAATGTTTTATAATAAAATTTACTGTTTATTACTTTATTTAGATTTCTATATAGTCATAGAACACCTCATTTTTATTATAACTAAGCAAAACCAGTCCTCTTTTGTAGGACTTTAGTATTTGCATTGCTCTGCTTTGAAGAATTTGTCATTTGGTTTTTGTGGTCCAAAATAGAAGAAATTTTTGTAAAGAAATTTTTGTTTCAAATTTTTTTATGAACAGTATTGAAACATTTATGCAGTGAGAATTAACTTGGTATAGGTTAGTTGTAATAGAAATTCAATTGTAAGCTGTCTTAGAATTAATAAAATAGAGAAATAGCTTTGACCAAGAGATAATTAACACTTTTGTTACTTTCAAATAAGCGGAAATCTATTTGGCCCTGGTGGGTAGGGGGTTGGACTTTGGAATCGTAGTTCGCAAGTTCAAATCCCAGTTGTTCCATTTGTGTTTATAATTGTACTAATATCCTTGGGAAAGGTATGAGTCCCCACATTCTCTCCAGCTGTCGGTTAAATAGCGAACATTGTGTTAAAAAAAAAAAAATCTACATATGTTTACAATGATTGTTCTTGGCATTAAATGACCTAAAAAGGTTGATATGCCCTAAAAAAAAAAACTTTCAGTTACAAAATACTACCCATATATGGGATTCATATCATTAAGTACCCAATTCTGTAAAAAGAGAAAGTTACACAAACAGCAGTGACAGCATCTGAAGACAAGAGTCCGTTATAGGAGCATCATTGCGGCTCTATGTTCCCCAGGGAATCAAGAGGCTTAAACATATTTAGTTTCTTTTGTAAAATACATAAATCCTATTGATTTGTTTCTATGTGATATGAATTTGTTTGTTGGGAGTAATTTTACTTAAACCTTTAATTTTTATTATTTTTTTTAAGGTGGACTGCCAGGGTCATGGAAGTAGATGCCAGTTTAGTAAAAATGTATTTTGCTGCTGATAAGCGAACAGAATGGATTTACAGAGGATCCACTCGGTTAGAACCATTATTCTCAGCTTTGGTACGTTTTTTTTTTATTGTTTTTCAAACCAAGACTATCTTGGTCCTCCTTTAGAATTTTCTTACATTTTCAGGCTATTTGTTTGTTTAATATCTTTTATAATACATTAATGCAGGAAAAATGGTTTCCAGCATTAAACGACCAGTATGTAAAAATATGGTATTTGGTAAGGTAGTGCAGTTGTACTTAGCGGGTTTTAAATGATTACCTATCATTAGAATTTTAACGATGACTCAGCGTTTACAACCAGCTGACGTACAAGACACATAAGTATCAGGAGCTTATAAAAACAAACCTGAAAAACATCAGAGAGAGAGAGATTTTCCAGGTGAGAAGGGTAGTCGGTACTCTGACTGTCAAAATAATAACCTCATGACCCATCAAAAAGAGCAGCAACTATGCAACTTTGTCGCTGTTGTGTCTGTATACCGGTCGGCATGTGCATTTTCCAACATAAAATAAAAACAACAAATATTTTCTTCTAATGTCTGGTGTTGGTTTTCTTTCTTAAATAGTCTGCCTTGTGACAAACACAACGTGTAAACGATTTAGGGTCCACCATAAATGTACACATTTACATTGAAACATTCCACTTTGCCTAAAAACAAAATTTAATTGCAATAAGAAATGGATAAACAAATTGTAATTAATAGTTTGATTATTAAATGTAACGGATCAATACAATAAAATTTTCGATGTAACAGATTAATAAACTAATAGAATAAATATTAATTAATAAAATAGTTTGATTATAAAATGTTACAGATTATTAAACTCTTTGTCTCATGAAAAACAAAATATCTTTATATAATCCAGTATCTCAGATTCTTCAAATATTCGACCACTTATAATAATTGTATTGATGGAAACTTTACGAATCTTTGCACGGAATAACATCGCCTCTTCGTTCGCTACACACCATCTCGCTGTTTTCATCTATTTTCTCTTAAAACAAAACTCTGCTGCCACTAAGTTCACGCCTGACCAATCCTTGCAGCTGGAAGATAGTATTTCCCATAATTAAATGTTAGAGACTATAAAAGGTTTTGTAAATATATTTGAAATGTTCTCTAAATTGCCTTTGCCATACGGGAATAATACTTTTGTGGCGATTCTCTTTACTTTATCAATGCACAACTAATTCTCTGATTTTTTTGCTGCACAGCCTTATCAGCATCCACAAAAATTGTACATAACCGACTGTATGAGACAGAAGTAAAAAATCTAACTATTTGTTCTTTTCTTCTCCTTTAAAGTGCAAGGAAATCTTTTTCATGTCATCACTCCGTTTTATGCAACTGTGTTATTTTAAAATTGATTCCGTGAAGTTTGCTCGATCATTCTTAGACAACCATAATTGGACTAAGACCCTTGGGAAAGATATGAATTCCCACATTTCCTCCAGTAATCGGTGAAATAGTGCACATTGTGTTATTCAAAAAAACTATAAAAAAAAAGTTTATGAAAAATGACTGTTTCCGGCATTAAATGACCTAAAAGAGGTTGATATTATATTTACTTGGTGAGCACTCCCCAAGTTTGGCACAAGGCCATTTTTACGTGCTCTTACCTGGGCTTTTTATATTCGGTGTTACCCTTCACCTAGATGAGCTGCTCTCCCGAGCTAACAAACTCCATCTGCCCGAGGCTGCTAAAAGAGGTTGATATGCCGTAAAACATAAACAAACAAATAATAAAATTAAATAAAGATCCTCTTGTTTACTGATTGACTCGAAACTGGCCAGAAAATAGATTGAAGAATTTTTGATGAAATTCTGATTTCACAATATTGTTTTATCTTTATTAATTTTTAATATTTTATAACTGAAAAAAAAAATGTTTCTTTTTTTGAAGGCTCGTGCTGAAACTAACAAAATGACTGGTTTCAAAAATAAACGTCAACGATTGGTGGCTGCTTCTCGAGGAAATAAACCAGTTGTTGAATATACAAGAGCACTGCAGCTGGAAGCTGAGGATAATGAAAATCGAGGTAAGTAGTTGAATAATGAATTAATTTTAAACTAAGCACTATCTTCCCTTTAAAAAAAATTAACAAAAGAGAAAAGCATGTTTCATTACTATTGTTGTAAAATAAATTTACCGTCTCAATCATGAGCATTTTTTTTTCCTTTTTGAGAAATATTGGTGGTAATAAATTGAAAAAACAATACATAATAGAATTATATATTTTTTTAAATCACAAATTAGAATGAAACATTTAAAAACATGAATTGTTTACTTTGTTGGGTGTATCAAAGAAAAAGAATTGAAAAATCAAATTTTATTATAAATTTAAAAAAAAAAGGCAGCGACGGTGGAGCATTGGTAGAAGCTCGGGCTGTGAGATCGTGTTACGCGAGTTCAACTCCCAGTCAAAATCATTACTTTCACTTTAGCAGCCTCGGGCAGATGGGGCTCGTTAGCTCGGGAGAGCAGTTCATCT
>JAUZSX010331772.1:0-11009 GCA_034780655.1 Idiosepius hallami | reverse complement strand
TATATAGTAAAAAATAAAAGTAAAAGGGTAAAATCCAAACAATACATCAACAGATTGATCCTTATGAACAACATTATATATATTTTTTTCGATATATTACGGAACCCAGAAATCTAAAAAAAAAAAAAAAGCAAAGCAAACTGTAGTCACTGACGGCAGGTTATCCAAATATACTGGAGTGCCAGAGGAGACTTTCTGTCACTCAGCCTTCAGGAATTACCACCAGCCGTTGGCAGTTTGCTAATGACAGGTGTGATAGGTGGAGGCATCGAGGTGAAGACCCGAGGAGATGTTGCACCAGACAGTCCTTGACTGAAATGGTGCGGAACTTGCTGGAAATCAGAAGAGGTTTGTTGTCACTTTGACTCCAGCATAAAACCACTGGTTTCTGGGTGCGAAGGTGCCTGGTGATTGGTGTGAGATCCAAAAATACAATTGATCAATACAAGCACTAAGTCCGGACCTTGTAATTGTCAGGCGTCAAAACCGTGCTGACAAACATTTGGAATCGCCTCAAGAAACAAACGATTTTCTTTAGCAAATAAAAATATTAATTATATTTTTATTTTTTTTTAAGTAATCTTAATTTGGGGAGAATAGATTAGCTAATGCCATCCTGGCTGTCAGATGCAATGTGTATCACCAAGGTCGTTTGGAAACAAAACTTAATTTTTTTCGTAATCCTTTGGATGAGGTTTGATAAATTGTACAACTATTTTTCGGACTGTTGTCCTCATCTTTAACTTTTTTTTTTACACAACGTTTTAGCCGATAAACCCTTCGACCTTCATCAGGTGTACTCTCTCGGGAATCTTATTGTAATTGGGAGTTCATACCAGAGATGTTTAATCATTTTCTTTTTTTTTTTTTTTTTTGGGAGAGGTGTTGAATCCGTATTTTTTTTTTTTAATTATTTTTTCTTTTAAAAAAAACACGGATTCAGCACCTCTCCGAATAAAAAACACAGGTTAAACATCTCTGGTACGAACTCCCAATTGCAAGAAGATCCCCAAGGGAGTACACCTGATGAAGGCCGAAGGAATTATTGGCCGAAATGTTTAAAAAAAAAAAATTTTTTAAATAAAGATGAGGACAACAGTCCGAAAAATAGTTGTACATAACTGAATTTTTGCCTCAAACTTTTATTTAAAAAGATATTCAACAGATTGCGCCATGAAAATCAACCTTAGTTTGTTTTTTTTTGTTTTTTTGTTCAATTTGCTTAAAATATGCAACACGCTTCCTTATTCTTAACGTAAACTCTTAACGGAATATTTTATAGTAGAATCTGGCGCCATTATCCCTGGTAAAAATTGGACAGGTTTAATCCAATACTAAATTGTTTGACGATATCAAAGTCCGACAATATCCATATATTAATACGATAAAACTTAGTTGGTTATCATGACGTCATTCGCTTACAAACTTTTGATTAAATAATAGGAACAATCAAGAAAATTTTGGATAAAAAAAACCCGTTAATTTTTAAAAGTTATTTTTTTAATTTGCAGTCTGATACAAATTAATGGGATGTTGATTTTTATATTGAAGAAAGTTTCATTGTTTGTTTATGTGATGAAAAGGTTCATGCTTATGTGAGGTCTAAGTTATTAACTACCGTGGAATTTACACGGGTTCTGCTAGTTATTTTTAATACAATACAGGGTGTCCCCCCAAAAAAATGTATGCACCTCTAAGCAGCCAATGATGTGCCCTTTAATCACATTTCCTCAGCTTCAGTGTCTGGACAAAAAAAAAAGCTCTCTTTTTGAGAAGAGGCAGTGAAAATCTATAGAATAATGTTTAAGTCATTTACATGTTGAAAATTAAACAAAAAAAACTATGCATCTGGTTTACAACTATCTAAAGTGTGTATTCATTTTTTTGGGACACCCTGTAATAATATAAAAGATATCTGAATACAATCGTAGCAGACAAGTTTTCACGATGCGAGCGTTTACAAACTTCAATTTTTACGACGCAAAGTAACAATACTTTTGATGGATTTATGGCTGAGGGGGATTTCTCACAGTGAGATTAAAACCCAAAATAGAAACGTCAATTACACAGCATCTAAGCATACGAGCAGCACAGCGTCTATTTTCCCCCTCCAAGACACAACCAACACCACGTGTTTCCCTTGAACGTAACTTCAAACAATGAACCCAACAATATATTAACGTGACAAAACTTACAACGTACATTTATAGCAATAACACACACTAGCTTCCCCTCACATGACATGTACGTTGCTATACAATATTACAGAAATTCTCTTTAAATACTGTGAGAGGGAGAGGTGTGCATCAGAGAGAGAGAGACACAGAGAGAGAGTGTATGTGTATGTATGTGTGAGAGAGTGAGAAAACAAAAGGAGTGTATCAAATACAGAACTATAATGAATGTTTCGAAAAAGATGGAAAAGAGAGAATGAAAATAAATTGAAACAAAAAAAATGGCAGAAATACCTTTTTAGTTGTCAACTTAAATAAAACAACTTTTCAAAGTTCAATCAAAATAATCACAGTTCATCAGAAAAGACAAAAATTTCTTTTTTCATTTTATCTTTTTTTCCTAGAACAAGAGTAAAAAAATTAGACATTTTCTTTTTTTTCAAAATATTTCAAATTATTTTCTTTTTATGAAAAATATTTTTAAACAGAAAAAAAAACAATCAAATAATTTTTCTTAAAGTTTTTTTTTTCTTTTCTTTATTTGATTACATTTTTTTTTCAATATTTTACAATTTTTTTTTTCTTCAGTTATTTTTTTTTTTTTTTGCAATTTTTTTTTCTGAAGCCAAAAAATAAAAAAAAATGAAGAAAAAAAACAAACAACAATTAAAAAAGAAGATTTTTTTTCTATTTTTTTTATGTTAAAGAATTTCAAGAAAAAAAAAATGGAGAGAAAAAAATATTGGTTCAAATTTTCAGATGAAAAAACTTTCCATCATTTTTGTCTCTTTATCAATGAACAGATTTTTTTAAGGAAAAAAAAATCACTTCAATCTCAAAAGATTAGAATTAAAAATCTGATTATTTCACTAAACAAAAATAAATTTTAAACACCTTTAAACTTGTCTTATAAAAATTTGCCATAATACTAGAATTATTCTTGGAATTCTTACAACCATCTTTTATCTTTAAAAAATTCATTAAATCAAATTTAATTGGCAAAAAAAAACTGCTTTTCTTTTTATGAAATTCAAAGAATTTTGTTTTGAAAATAAAGTTAAAGAAATCAATCTTGTTTGGTATTTAATATCTATGCTTCAAATTTCATTCAAATCAGAAAGAAATAAATTTTCTAAGGGGTGTAACTGCACAAAAGCCTTAAAATACATTTTTTCTTGTCATATTAAAAACACTTTGTCCCTAACAAGACCAAATGGACAAAATAATAATAAATGTGCCCTGAAGAAGGAAAAATATCTGAAACATGTCGGCACTAATATATATTCTTGTTTTTGTTTTCTCCAATAATTTTCTAAAACACATTGATGTAAGTATCTATAACATTTTTATTAATATACGTTCATATAAATGTGTGGGTGTGGGTATAACAAAAGTAATCTTGAAAATCCAATAAAATACAAATATAATTAAATTATGTCGATACTCTAAGATAATTATCCTAGCATTGGACAATAGAGTTGTCTCCCATTGACTGAATAATGATTGGAGATAAAAGTTTAATGAAGATTTTATTTGTTGAACTAATTTCTCAAACGATGATGGACTTACTTCCTTCAATTCAGAGTTTTTATCTGATTTGTTTTATGTCAATTGAATCAGAACAAAGAGTTTGAATCAATTGGAATTTATTAAAGCAAAGCATTTGAAAAACAAATGGAAATGTTTTCATTCATCTTCAGCCATTTTCAATTGTCATTGAATTAAGGAAACAATCATGTGGTTATTGTGAACTTTGAAAGAGAAACTTGAAGCAGTTTATTCATTTAGCACATTTGCACCAAACACTCCATTAATGTTTACAGACATTTCAGAAGCATTTGTCTTCCAATAGAATTCATAAAAAACACAAATCCATTGGTTCAAAGATATTGATATAAAACAGTGATTTTTAAAGTGGGCGTTACTGTACCCTGGGGGTTGAAAAGAACTTTCAGGAAGGCGCTGGTGAGTAAGTAGTCGGATGAGGAGGCTTTAAAATTGTGAAAGTTGGCTTAGAGTAATTATAATGAAATCTTCAATTAGTGTTGGTAGAATGGCTGGAAAAACGTGACGATTTAATTAAGTGTTCACCAGTCGCTGCAACGAGGCGTACATGCCCATATATTTCCACCCTATATTCTGCTAGAAGTACCGTCATTATGGCATTCGTTGGAATGGCATTTTTGTCCAGTCATCAAGTGGTCATTGTTAAGAAATTTTAGAAAACCCCAGATTCCAAATATCTAAATCATAAAATTATTTGTTGCCCTGAACTGCATCTGTAAGGTGATGAAAAGTTAGAGTTAAATGGTATGAAATTAAGAATTTCTAATAAAAATTTGGGAAAGTCTACAATAAATAGAATCAAATATTTTATTCCAAATGACTTAATAGATATTGTAGGGTTAGGGTTAGAATGGGGTGAGGCAAATATTGCCAAATTTGGAATAAAAAAATCCTACAAAAATCTTTACTTTATGACAAAGTTTCAATAAAATATGTTATGAGGATGCAAAAAATTATTGAAGTTTGGTGTGTTAGGTGTGCCATTCTGTATTTATATTGTATTTTGTTAGGCAGTTTGTTTTTTTTTCGTAAAAAATTTTTGGTCATATTTCCTTGTGTTAATCAAAACCAGTAACTTTAATTTTCCTCACGAATTGACTGTTGAAATTGAATTTTACATTTTAGATTTTTTAACTGTATTTTATTTATAAAAAAAAAATCTTTTATTATTAATTTCTTTTTGCAGACTTTTGTCCTCATCTTACAAAGTTGTTGATCTTCACTATGTTTTGGCCAACTTTATCCACTGGATTTTTATCAGGCGTTCAACTGTGACACTCAATAGAAACCCTGAGTCTTGTCATTGTATTCCCAACAATCACTAACTTCCATATTTGTTTTGTCTGTCGTACGACGTTTTGAATAATTAAACCGCTGCCTTGTTTGGGTAGGAACCATAGAGACTCATCACCTTTATCTGCTGCACCACCAAAGCCAGCAGACACAATAGGCAGAAACGTAAGGAAGAATAACAACTAAGTAAGATGACAATGAAAGTCTCCAAAAAAGAAAATGAATAATTAATAGTGTCGTGACAATATGCTTTTATTAGAGAATATTTTTGTCACAGACTTAACTATTTTATGTTTTTACAATTTCTTTTAATTCTTTACTTATTAATAGAAACATAACAGTTTTATTAAAAAATATTATTGTCACAAACCTAATACCTATTGATATGACAAGCATAGTTTTTAATAAAAGAATATTGTCATTAAACCTCATCTCAGGATTTCTAAATAAATTACAGAAAAAAAATATTTGTATTTATTTTTTCAATTAATTGAATTTGAGGAAAATGGTAGAAACAAAACTAAGATAATAAATTATGAATTGCTTTTCTTTTTCTTTTTTAAAATTAATTCCAAGATAAGCAGCAGCAGCAGTTCATAATTTGATTTAGAAAAAAAAAAACTTTGGTAAACTAGTTTTTTGTTTTATTTATTTATTTTGTTTTTGTTAGCTTTTTATTTGATTCTTAATTAAAATGGAGGATATTTCGGCCTTTTAGGAGTTGTGATTTTGTAATCATTTGCAAAATGGAGTGAAAGAAAGGAACAGGGTTTTAAAAGACCCAAAGAGAAAGAAAAAGATTTTCCACAAAATTAATAAAAAGGAATTGATATAAAAAAAAAAAAAAAAAATTCTAATTTGAGAAAATACTGAACATTGTTATAATTATTAATTTTTATTTTACGATGAGGCATTATAATTTAGGAATTGACTATCTGTGGTTATAGTTAAAACACCTGAAGACGACCTGAGGGAAACTAGGCCGAAATATAGTGTGTAGAAACATCCAATTACCAAAATGAGGAAAGAAGTTGGAAGAATAAAGTAAATTCCTAAATTGTTATAATTGTTAGGAGGAAAAGAGAAGATTAAAGAAGAAAACAAGAAAAGATTGTGAAAAAGAAGAAAAAATTTGTTTTTAAAACAAAAACAAATGAGCAACTCTTCTATGAATAATGTGGATTCCAATGAAAAAGTGAGCATTAGAGAAGGGCAGGGTTAGTAAGAAAGAGAAAAAGGTGCTTGGGAAAGAGAGAAAACTGGTTATTTCAAAGAACAACTTTTTTTTTTGAAAAAGATTATAAAGAAGAATAGTTAATGATGAACCATTTAATCCATGGAGGGCTTATCAATGGGGGTGTTAAAGGGCTTATCAATGGGGGTGTTTGAGGGCTTATCAATAGGGGTGTTAAAGGGCTTATCAATGCAGTTATCCGGGTCATTTAATGCCGAGAACAATTAATTTTTGATAAGCGTTCTTTTTGTCTGCACTTTGTTTTTGACACAATATGCACTATTTAACCTATAGCTGAAGGGAATGTGGGGATTCATACCTTTCTCAAGGGTATTGAAAGAATTATGAATGCAAATATTACAAATCAAACTCACATATTACAATTCCAAAGACCAACAGGCTACCCTTTGTAATATTATAAGGGTGGGAGATAGATGGGTGTGTATTGGCTTTCAGTAGTTTTTCGATAGTGGTTGTATGAGTCACGAGGATGATGTCATAAATAGTATAAGAGCGAAAGGGCACATCACTTAGAGTCACTCTAGCGGCTTTTGCTTGCAAGCAAATAAATATGATTATCAAAATTCTCCTGTCTTTGTCTCTTTTCTAAGAGATTAATATTCCAGCTCTCAGCAAATATGGAAAAGGGGCAGGAAGAAAAAAATCCCAGAGGTAAACGGCAGGTGGCCCGGCTGATAAAGGCAACAAACTGGGAACCGAGGATGTGATAGACACAATAAGGTACAAAGACCCATTTAGGGGTGAACTGAGAAATCCTCCCCAACCAGAGAAGACAAATGATGCTCCCAAATACAAGAAGCGAACCTTGTTGTGGAAGAAAGCTTGTAAGTACCAAAAACTAATCACTTACAAATTTATTATTATTCATTATACATCCTGAAAGATACCCATTGTCCCCACTATGCTACACCATTAGGCCAAGTGAACCTCCTCACCCGATGGGAACTGGCAGGGGGGAGGGGGGAGAAAATAGAAGAAGAAAAGATGATAAAGAGGAGAAAAATGAAGAAGAGACCAACAAAAGGAAGAAGTCCATTTGGCCTAGTGGGTAGGCAGTTGGACTTTTGAATTATAGTACACAAGTTGGAATCACAGTCGTTCCATTTGTGTTCATAATTGGACTGATGCCCTTGGGAAAAATATGAATTTCCACATTCCCTCCAGCTATGGGTTAAATAGAAAACATTGTGTTATTAAAAAAAACAACTACGTGTGTATACAATTATTGTTCTTGGTATTAAATGACCTAAAAAGGTTGATATGCCGTAAAACACAAACAGACAAAATGGCAGGGGAGGGAGACTACTGTGGAAGAAAATTAGACAATTAGAAAAAAATTTTCATGAAATAAAAAAAAAAATTGTTAATAATTATTTACCAAATTCAATTGTAGAGAAAGACAGAGAGAAAGAGAGAGAGAAAGGGGGGAATGTTGTCAAAGTTCAAATTTTAGGGCCAAAAAAATTTCTTTGTTTTCTGTTTTTCATTTTTTTTTCTTCATTTTATCTTTTTTTTTTCTCAGTTTGAAAATTCATTTTCTTTTTTCTTTTTTAACTTCTTAAGTCACTTTAGTCAAAATGTTTGCTTTTAAGACTTAAGCCAGAACAAAAAATAATAATAAAATAATAATAATAATTAAGGGGTGAAAAGAAAAACTTTTTTTTTCAATCATCAAACAATAACAAATGTAGAATTTTTTTTCTTTTCATATTACCCATCCCCCCAAACTCCCAAAGTAAAAAAAAAAAAAAAAGAAAAAAAAAAAACTAAAATTCAAAATGGTGGGAGAGCAGGGGGCAATTCCTAAAAAATTCCTATTGGAATGTCTTCCAGTTCCTTGGCTGTGGGGAAGGTGTCCGACTTTTGGTTTTATGCAAATTAACAAGGTCAGCAAAAAGGTCGGAGGACTGCCTGGGACTGACATCGACGTCTACCGACATGTGCCGACTGGGACGCCCATAGACCCCTCCTCCTCCTCCAGTTCCACCGAAACTGAGCTGAGGTCGGCATCGGAACGGCACTGGGGATGTAGAAGAAGGTGAAGGAATTAAGGGAGTTGGAAGGGGGCTGGTGTTCTGGGGGCGTTGGGGAGCAGCCATAATAACCGGAGAGGAAGAAGGGGATGAAGAAGAAGTGCTGATGGGACCTCGATGGGGGTAGATCGTTTTGTTATGAAAGTTCCAGCTTTGAAGTAATTCTGGCTCCTCATCATTGTTGGCCCCCCCATCTGTGGCCAGTTGCTGCTGGTTGGGCTGGTCCGAACTTGAGGAAGAATTTGTGAGTAGCGGATCGAACAGGAGGTTCGGATCATCACTGGGGTCGGCATCGACCACACCCTTCTCCGTGGTCGTCACACAATTCTGAGGGGTCGATGGTGCGGAGTTGGAGTAAGATTGCAAGCCCCCTCCACTGTTGGCCCCTCCTCGCTTGCTGACACGAAACGCAGGCGACCGAGATATAGAATTGCCGCCTGACAAGGTCTGCCGCTTTCGTGCCAACGGTGCTGGAGGTTGACTTATGGGGGGAGGGCACTTTGGCTTGGGCAGGGGCGGTGGGGGCGGACATTTTGGTTTTGGTGGCAGCAATGGAGGGGCAGCCACTTCTGGTCCAGCCAGGGAAGGCGATTCCTGGGACTTTTCTCCAAGCGGATCAAACTCTACACTCTCTTCAGATTCAAACTTAATGAGCGACGTGTCCCTTGCTTTCCGCTGTGGGTTCTTTCCCCTCGGAGGTGGGGTTGGTGGATTGCCATTATTTTGAAGGGCAGCCACGACAGCTGCAATTGTCGATGCTGGGGGCCTTGGGGGTACGGTCGGTATTGTGCTCAGCTGCGTCCGATTTTCCTTTTCTGGTGAATTGAAAGACAACCAGTTTTTTTGGCAAACAACAGAAGTAGAAGTTTCTCCAAGAGTGAACGAGTGGGAGTCTATGTTGTTGGAAGAAGTCCAACGGTCGCTTGGTGATGAAGATGAAGGGTCATGGTCAACTGTAGGGCCTGGATTTTCAACTGATTCATCAATCGTTGTCAGGTCCACATAAGAAAAATGGGCCCCTTCAGAAGGGGTGTGACTCCCGCTCTCCAAGGAAGAAGCTTCACTCTCTTCAGCCTATTGGAAAAAAAAAAATTAAAATTGTAAAATAGAGTGTTTTTCAAGAAATTTAGTTCTATAAAAAAAATTATAATTTTAAAACAGAGTGTTGTTTAGTAAATAAATTTAAGACTACAAAAAAAAGAAAACATGAAAATTTGTTCAGTAAATATAAATTTATTAACACAAAAAAAATAAAAGTAAGAAAATTCAAATTTTAAAACAGAGTGTTGTTTGATGACTAAATTTAATACTACAAAAAAAAAAGAAAGAAAATAAAAATTTTACAACGGAATTTTTTTAGTAAATAAATTAAAAAAAAAGAAAATTAAAATCTTAAAACTAAGTGTTATTTTGTGAATAAATTTAATACTAAACTTTAGTTGTGTTTATGTAACCAAGAATGCAATAAAAAGCAAAGCTTTTTTTTCTTCTTCTGATGTTTAGTTCTTTTAGGAATTTAAAAATATTCTTTGTATCTTTCAAATAGAATAGAAAGCTATTCATGAAGATCAAAGAATTTATGAAAAATTCAATACAAATTCCTTTTTAGAGACCAAATTCCTACAAACGAATTGTGAAATTCAAATTTCCAGGGAACTCATCACTAAATTATGTGTTCATTGGTTGAGCCGGCTTAATCTACAAAGGTGAGTAAGTCGACAACACACAATTCCCAACAGAGCATATATATAAAGTATCATTAATTCTAGAAAATTCTTTGGATAAATTTTATATTCTTTTTTGGTTTTTATTAATGAATGGATATGAAAATAGAATAACATTTTGAATTTGAAAATTATTTTAGGGCAATACACAAAGTTTTGAAATAAAAAAACTTGGGATCATTTACAAATTAAAATAGAATTCCTACACATAAAGAAAAGTTTTTTTATCATATTTTTTAGCTATTATTCTCATTTTAAGGTGTTTATTAGGGCTGTAACAATATTTTTTTTTCAAAGAATATACTTGTCACAACCCCAGTTATTAAGACAGTGACAAGAATATTCTTTAATAAAAACATATTACCTCAGCCCTACTTATAAGTAAAGAATTAAAAGAAATGATAAAATCACACAATAGTCAAGTAATGACAAGAATATTCTTTAATAAAAACATTATCACAGCCCTACAAATAATTATAGAGTAAAAATGGTAAAATAGCAAAATAGTCAAGTGTGTGACTAAAATATTCTTCAATAAAAGCATATTGTCACCACAGGCCTAGTGATTATACACATATTCTTACATAAAAACAAGCATTTATACCCATGAGCATTTTTGAGCTAATATTTGTACAGGTTCCAGTATGTGGAATTCACTCGTTGAGTAACAAATGATTTCAAAGGTTGTTATTTTGAAACATTTAACATAATATTTAGCATGAACATGGTAACTTGTAAAGCCACCTATAAAGCAAAAATTTTAATTAAAACAAGCAGCGCGTGCATGGTACCCCTAGCTCTAAAAGTCCTCGAAGGACGCAAAACAGATTTTTCCCGGGGTAAACACTATTCAATTTGTGAAATGAACAATACCCTCCACATTTTGTCCAAGTTTCAGAAAAATTGAACGGATGGATCAAAAGTTATAGGCCGGAAAAGGTTATTTTTGGCTGTTTTGGGGCAT
>JAUZSX010331762.1:0-11009 GCA_034780655.1 Idiosepius hallami | reverse complement strand
TCTCATGGGAATTTGAACTTCACAAGCGGTCCCCAGCCGCATGTATAGATGCCTGTCTAACCAAAGACTAAGGGTACGTCAACGCAGTGGTTTAACTGCGCCCCCAGACACTAACCTGGGTATTTCCCGTCCCAGCGCAAGATACAGTACTTGGTATTCTTAAATGGTCACCCATCTAATTACTGACCAGGCTTGACTTGCTTAACTTCGGTGACCTGACGGGAACCGGTGTCTCCAATGCCACTTGACCGTACCGATACAGTACCTGGTATTCTTAAATGGTCACCCATCTTACTACTGACCAGGCTCGACGTTGCTTAACTTCGGTGATATAATGAAAACCCGGTGTCTTCAATACAACTTGAACAGCATTTAAGAATTGGTATCCTTGCTTAAAAAAAAATTTTTAAACACTGAGAAGATACGAAGAAACGTTTTTGAATTAAAAATAAAAAATAAATGGTTTCTTTAATGGTCACCCATCTTACAACTGACCAGGCTCGACGTTGCTTAACTTCGGAGATCTGACGGGAACCTGTGTCTCCAATGCCACTTGACCGTATTATAAGTCAGGGGAAGTAACTCAATATTTATTGTTGCAAGTCATCTCCAAAATGAAAAAAAGAAAAAAAACCTTACCCCATAGCTTTTAGCAAAATGAAGACCAGACTGTTAACCTTTATATTGGATAAATATCTTTACAGGAATAAGAATGAGCTACTCATGAAATTTAGGGATCTGAAAAAAAGTGTCTAAAATAAATACTCAGATTATCTCACACGGTCAAGCCGCGTTTTGATAAGATCACTGAAGTTAAGCAACGTCGACCTTGGTCAATAGTTAGATGGGTGGCCAATTAAGAATACCAGGTACTGTACGAGGGAAAATAACAAACATGCATGGGGTACCCCTGCTACTCCTTTTCGGGAAACTAATCGTTATACCACGCACATCACTGCGTGAACTCTGCTATTGTTATTGTAAAAGGAACAATGACAAACGCACGCAGCCGGCTTGGCCCAAACGTACACGTGAATAAAGGACACTACAACTCCTTGTTGGTTAACGATAAAAACATGTATTAAAACGAAAACAGACGTAAAGTTACATACAAATAAACAGTTCAATAACAGTCCAATATGTTTCTCTCCTCTCCGACGGGAACTCTCCTCCGTCTCATTATCACCAACAGTTTAGTCCACAATACACATTACCCAGTCGGTAACGGTCGGCCCGCTGGCCACCACCGAGAGAGACCTCTTTTCTCCTCGACCTCCTGCTTCACACTGTCGCTGTTTGTCTCTCGTCGACACCGGTCTGTCATCTCTTTTTAACACACCTTGTCACGTGGTCTCCGGTGTCGTCTCCGTCCAGTTCCCCTCTCAATCTTCTTCCGGTGTCTCACATAAATAATAACACTACACATATACAAATATTAATTAATTTAGCGACGGTGGAGTATTGGTAAAAGCTCGGGCTCTGAGATCGTACGCGAGTTCAAATCCCAGTCAAAACCATTACTTTCCCTTTAGCAGCCTCGGGCAGATGAGGCTCATTAAGAGCAGCTAAACTAGGTGGAGGGTAACAACGAATATAAAAATCCCGGGGAGGAGCAGTGAGCACGTAAAAATGGCCTTGTGCCAAACTTCGGTTGGTGCTCACCGAGTAAATATGTCTCAACATAAGTGATTAATAGTTAGAAAAAATCGAACTTTATATTTAGTGAACGCAATTGTTTCTTGGTGTCGCCACCTTATCTAAAGTTGAACTCCATTTGACCCTTTCTTGTCTGGATACTATAAGCTTTGGACAATGAATGTTTTTTGGCATTGAGCAACAATTGGGAGAAAGAGAGAGATATGTTTTCTTAAAGATAGTTGAGATAATAAAATGGTATATAGTCAACACCGAAAATTTATTGTCAAAATATTAGTGCATCTTATTTTGCCTTATTTCTTCTGGGCCGATATATCGGCCCTTTAGGGTTTAAAGGGTTAATTTCAAAAATTTAATTAAATGCGTGCGTTTTTTTTTTTTTGTTTTTTTTTTGGTTCATCAAAATTATAGGTTGTTTATTCTTAGACTTCACAATAACGTTAAAGAAAAATAATAACTTCAAACTTACATTAAAAAAATAAGTACATTTAGAATTAAATTTATTTTTAACAAAATTAAATCTTCAAAATTTTAGTAGTGTTTTTTTTTTTTTACTGTTTTTACTAAAAATTGCAATGACAAAAAAATTAAAATTGAATACGCTTTTTCTTTTAGGGATTAAGAAAATAGAAACATTTTACATTAAGCAGTTTTTAATCGTTTATTTTCTCTATTTTACATAATTTAACAGATTAAAATATAAGTTAAATAATAATTTTTAAAAAATAAAGTTTTTTTTTCTTAAATTTAAAACTTTTTTTTTTACTTAATTGTCATTGAGGAAAAAATACATTTTTAGACAATTTTTCTTTATTAACAAACTATTTAAATTACTTAACATATTAATTATTTAAAAATTCTATTTCTTTTTAATATAAGTTAAATAATAATTAAAAATAATAAATTTATTTTCTTAAATTAAAAATAATTTTTGACTTATTGTCATTGAGAAACGAAAAAAAAAGACACTTTCTCTTAACCAACTAATTAAATTACTTAACATACTAATTACTTAAAAATTTATTTCTTTTTAATTGTTTTCATAAATATAAGAATTAAATTAAAAATATATTTTAATGACAATTTTTTTGAGCCTTTTTTTAAAAAATAATCCTCAAAAATAAAGATAGAATTTTTCTTACCTTCACGAAATAAACAAACCTTGTTTGAAAAAACGTTGTTTATGTCATCAATTTCTACGTACTTACATTTATGATTAAAACGTCACGTCTTTTTGTGCTTTTTAGTCACCTTCGTTTTTACACAAAGAGTTCAAGGGACACAACTCTTCCTAAACTAAATGATGTTACCACAGTAAGCATTTGCCAGTAAGAAGCTCCCGACTTCAGAACTGTGTTTAGAGGATCCTAAGCTACACTCTGAACCAATTAAAGTTAACAGAAGTCCAAGCGAGTTATATTTGTGTTAACATGCAGAACCATGTTTAGGGAACCCTAAGTTATACTTTGAACACACTATATAACTCACTTGGACTTCAGAACCGTGTTTAGAGGATCCTAAGCTACACTCTGAACCAATTAAAGTTAACAGAAGTCCAAGTGAGTTATATTTGTGTTAACATGCAGAACCATGTTTAGGGAACCCTAAGTTATACTCTGAACCCACTATATAACTTACTTAGACTTCAGAACCGTGTTTAGAGGATCCTAAGCTACACTCTAAACCCACTAAAGTTAAATTTTCTTTATGGGCAAGAGCGATGCAATTTTTCCTGGACTCTTCTCTACTAAATTCATTTCTAAAGCTTTTCTCTAAGGTAGTTAAAGAAGCCTATTGTAAAGAAAGGCTGTACAAATTTTAGTGGATATTAATTTTCTATCTATCTATCTTTCTATCTATCTGTGTGACCTTATTTTTATTTTACAAATCTGTCTATTTGTCTGGGTCATCCTATCTATCAATCTACCAACCTATCTATCTATCTATTCATCTTCTTCTGCTTCTATCTATCTACCTAACTATCTATCATTTATAAATCTATCTATCTATTTATCTATCTATTTATCTATCTATCTATCCATCCATCTATCAATCCACCTATCTATCTATCTATCTGTCTGTCTATCTCTCTATCAATTTATCTATGTATCTATCTATGTACCTACCTACCTATCTATCTGTTTGTCTGTCTATCTACCTACCTACCTACCTACCTACCTACCAATCTATCTATCTGTCTATCTATCTATCAATTTATCTATCTATCTATCTATGTACCTACCTACCAGCCTATCTATCTATATATCTATCTATCTCCAAAATTTTATTAAGATTTAAAAAATAAATAGTGTTACTGTTTTTTTATTGTTTTTTTTTTTGTTTTTTTTTACATGAAGCCGTTTTTAATCATTTAATTTCTGTATTTCATATATTTAAAACCTGTTTTTTGCAGACATATAAAAAAAAAATAAACTAAATAAATGACCAGTTAAGCAGAACAAAACCTAGAATATAAAAATGCCTTTGGTCGCTCATCCATTCATTCCAGATTTGAAACAAAGAAAAAACAGGCATTGGTTTTTTTTTTGTTTTGTCTGGTCATTCTGTCTGCTTAAATAGAAGACTTTTCTACTTGGGTAACCAAAATGCTCTTTCATATTTGTTGTGGGTGACACCCCTCCACTCAATAGTGGTTGGTGGACTCTGGGTACTTCCGGTAGCCATCTGACTGGCATTACTTAACCAGAAGCAATTCTCAGTTTAGGCAGTCATTCTCTCACCATAACAAACTATTGTTGTGGGTGACACCCCTCCACTCAATAGTGGTTGGACTCTGGGTACTTCTGGTAGCCATCTGACTGGCATTATTTAACCAGAAGGGATTCTCAGTTTAGGCAGTCATTCTCTCACCATAACAAACTAGTTGTGGGTGACACCCCTCTACTCAATAGTGGTTGGACTCTGGGTACTTCTGGTAGCTATCTGAATGGCATTATTTAACCATAAGTGATTCTCAGTTTAGGCAGTGATTCTCTTACAATAACAATATTTAAAAAAGTTATAATTTTACTTAATCTTTTTATTTTCTAATAAACAATTTTTATGTAATGTTTTTTAGGTTTTTCATCTTTTTGATCATTGTTTTGTCATTCATACTAAAAAAAAAAAAATGAAAGGCTTTGATCTCTTGTTTAAATGCACTTTCAGTCCTAACCTAAATCTGCCTTCCCCTTGAGAATCCAGTCTTAAAGGTTAAAGGTTAAATAGCCCCGCCATTTTGGGAAGGAAATAAAGATTCATCTCCAACATCAATTCTGGATTTAGACTTTTTTCCTTCAGTTTTTTTATTCCTTACTTTTATTGTTTTTATCATCACTATTTTAAGTCCTTCTGCACTTTAAAAATTTGTCTCTCTTTTTATTTTTTTGAGATGTCCTTCTATTTTTGAACGACTTGTCAGAAGAGTGTCACATTATGGTTCAAAGCAAAGCATTAAAATAGGTTGTCATTAAAGTCTCATTGCACCCCCCCATACCCCAAAAAACAGTTTTGTTTTTGATGTATGGAGGCCAACATAGGTCTGAAAGATTCCAAATGGTTTTTAACTTCTCACCTAAAACTAAAACAGCTTTTCATCAAGGCCTAAGTTAAGGTCAGGTCTTTCGTCAGGTCTAGGTCTTTTGTATTTATCAACAGAAAAACAAAACCATACAAAAAAAAAACAACAAAAGACATTCAGGATTTATTTGTTTGTTTTTTTTAATTTTTTATGTTTTATATTTATATAGTTTTATTATTTATATTTTAATTTTTTATGTTTCTATTGTTGCACAAGTTATTATAGAATTGATAAAGCTTAAACCTTTGGACCCTAACGTAAAAAACAATAATTAGTGAAAAAGACAGTACATAATTAGCTAAATTACCAATTAGCCAATCATGGAGGGTAGAAATATTTGCCGTTCATGCCCGTCTTTTTTTGCTGCGTTGCAAGGGTTTATATATTGGCAGTTCAGGGTCCAAAAGTTTGAACAAAGAAATGTTTCTAATGTTGAAATTGGAAATATTATTTTATTTGAAACTTTTTGTTAATAGAAATCCCCAAGTAGCGAAAAGTATTTTTTTAAATAAATCATAATTCTTCTGAAACATCATATAAAATAGATGATAAATAAAATTTTTAAAAGGCTTAAATGATGCATTTTAAGTGTTTTATTTACTATGTTATATATAAAAACATAAACAGATATGGTAAAGAAACAAAAAAATAAACATAAGCATTAAAAGACCAGCATAACAAGAAGTTTGAAAATGGAGTCATAACTCTGAAATATGACATACTAAATAAAACACTTAAAACGCATCATTTAAGCCTTTTTTAAAAAATGTATTTATTTTTAATTTTATTATGTTTTTCATTAAATTTTATTTGTTTATTTTTTAAAAGCTTTTTTTTTGTCTTGAAATAAATCTTCCAATAAAAATTGTAACTTTCTATTTTTATGTCATTTTTAATAATTTTCTCATATTTCAAAATTAAAAATAAATTTTAACTTTTTTAGATCCTGACATAAAAAATTGTAACTAGTGAAAAAGACGATACATATTTAACATATTTATCAATGGGCCAATCAAATCCATTACATTAGAGGATCACGGAGGACCCAAATATCACCAGTGTTGTCTGTTTTTTTTTCTTGCTCACCATATTAGTATTCCAATGTTTAAATAATGAAATCTTTAAAAGATTCAGATTTGAAAAAAAGTTCCTTGGTATTTACTATTCCTTCACAATTTGAATTAAAGACACTTAAAAAAAAAAAAACTTTTTTTATTTTTCCTCAGGATACTTTGATTGACAATTTGGAACACGCGGCCAAACTTATTGATCAAGCTGAACGTTATGAAGTCTTGGGTGATATTTATAAACTTATAATTCCAATGTATGAAGTTGCAAGAGATTTTGAAGTAAGTCCTTCCTCCTCTTCATCCAATTCTTCTTCTTCTTCTTGGACTAAATAATCTACTTAACATTGACTGCAAATCAAATTCATTAATCTAGAATATTCTTTACATCATAGAACAAAATATTTTTTTAATGATTTCTCAGCTTTGTTTTCAAATCCCAAAATTACTTTTAATGTTAGACTAAAACCTTCCATGTTCTCTCGGAAGATCTGAAATATAACTTTGGTTCAAATAGAGAAAAAAGAATTCTCTCCAAGAGAATTCTTCTCTTGATTGAAAGAATTGCCACCAATAAATCTGTGCATTTACCAAAATAAAGGCACACCTGTTTAAATTACTTACACCTTTGAGAAATGTAGTGCATAAAACAAGTTTTATTTTCAAAACAAAAACTATGCCTTTTGTTTTAAATAAAATCAAAATGTTTAGACTATTTGATTTGTTGTGAAGAACATAGTGTTTTTTTTTGGTTGGTGGGGTTGTTTTTTTTTGTTTGTTTTTTTTTGTTCCTTCTATTCTTATTTAAAAATCTCTTTTTTGTGTTATGCAGAGATTGGCTGAAAGTTACAGGAAATTGTTTGAGGCTTACAACAAAGTTGTTGAAGTGATGCATTCTGGGAAGCGTCTTCTCGGTAAATTCTACCGAGTTGCATTTTATGGACAGGTAAGTAAAAACCAAAAAACAAAAAAAAGTTTAATCTTGTTTCTAGGCCCATGGAGGGGGGGGAGTTGACAAGGGTAAGTATAAATCTTTTTATTTAACTGGGATGAAAAAGGTTTCTAAATTATTCTAGGCTTTGGATGGTGGACATTCCTACCTTTGTTAGATAATGAATTCTTCCTCTTTATACACGCACACACATATATTTCCCTAGGTTGGGGGTTGAACATACAGCTAGCTACTCTTTCTCGTAAAACAAGTATGCTATGGAAACAGCACAAATACAAATTTGCTGCCCAACGCACCAATAGGTGTAATGTTTGATGGAATACACATAGAGAGAGAGAGAGAGAGAAAGAGAGAGAGAGAGAGAGAGACAGGCTGGCTGGCTGAAGTCAACAGTTCTGCTAGCTATTAGTGTTATTACTACTGCATGTATGTATGTGCTTTGTTAGCTTATACAGTTGTTCCACTTATTTTCTCTTGTTAGATGCCTAGTATTGGCCCCTAAAACCCCATAATTTTTAATAGTCCTCCTCCTTCCAATTTGCCTTAAGAATTTCTCTATAAAAATCTCTTGTAATTTCTTTTTTTTTTCTGCTTCTTTTGTAAAAATGTATTTGATAAATTTGAATCTTGTTTTTTTCGAGTTAAGAAAGACTAAACAGAAACACAAATAACTTTCTATTTTTGTGTTAATTTCTTTAAAGTTTTATAATCGATTTATTTCTACTTGAATAAAATTTTTTTTTATTTTTGTAAAAGAATCCATGTGCAAATGAGGGACAAAGGGAGGGTCTAATTTTTAAAAGAATATTTTAGAGTTGAGTTCTGTCTCAAAAAAGACAAATCTTTCACTGAAAACATTCTGCGGAGTTTTGGATTTTATTTTTCATTAAATTAATTTTAATTCTTGATGGCTATTTTTTAGAAATATTTCTCAGAAATTCACTCAATAAATTGATGAAGATTGTTAGTGATTTAATTTAGGGCCATTATTCTAATCAATCAATCAACTCGTATCGCACAGTGGTGTGCGTAGCGTAATAATTGGTTTCCTCAAGAGAAGTAGCAGGGGCACCACATGAAGGTTTGGTACTTGCCCTAGTACAGTATTTGGTATTCTTAAATGGTCACCCATCTAACTAGCGACTAGGCTTGACATTGCTTAACTTCCATTATCTCACGGGAATTCATGTCTCTAACGCGACTTGACTGTTCGTTATTATTCTAATTATTATTAATGATTTCTTTTAGTCCAATTTTATTTTTTCTTTGTTGTAGGAAACATATTTAGCTAGTCTTACAGCTACTTACTTTCTTACTTATATGCAAACAAACTGTTTTTTTATAGTTTATTTTTAAGATGAGGCTTCGGTTAAGAAACATCTGAAGATGGCCCGAGGGAGACTAGGCCGAAACCTAGTGTAGAAACATAAAAAACCTACTGAGGACAAAAGTCCGAATAATAAAGTTAATTCCTAAACTGTTTTTTCTTTCAAGTATTTTTTTTATATTAGAAAGGAAAATTTATTGGACACTAAAAAGCAATGAGTGAATGTTTTATACAAAAAAAAAAGTAAATTCCCCCAAAAAAGTGAATTTTTTTGAAAGAAAAAGATATTGTTGAAAAGTTGTGGGGAATTTACAAGCAGTGTTATTGGGGGTTTGAAAATGAAGTTGAAGAAGAGGTCCATGTTACTGAAAGGAAGGAATCAGTATTTCGTCCCCTCTGCTTCTCCCCCCCCCCACATTGCACAACTTGCTCAGGTTTCCATAAAATGAAGCGTTTATTTTATCTTCTTCTTATCTCGTTATTTATTTTGGTTTCTTTTTTCATCTCAACACTGGAAGAGTTGCCAGTCGGCTTTTGAAAATAATTGCTGCTGATAAATCGCCCTAAAGAAAATGAAAATCACTGAATGGCACAAGAGAGATTCAAGTGAGAAGAAGAAGAAGAAGAAATCTATCTTGTAACGAGAGAATTTAATTAACTTGAATAGCAAAGATAATTGAATAAAAACTTTCTCTTATTTTTAGATCCACATCCTTTTTTTTCTTTTTTTATTGAGGGGTCTTTCTTTCTTTCTCTCTTTCTTTCTTTCTTGGATTGTTTTGTTTGTTTGTTTCTCTCTTTATTTTGTTTGTTTCTTTCTTTCCTTGGTTGTTTTGTTTGTTTGTTTGTTTGTTTCTTTCTTTCTTTCTTTCTTTGGTTGTTTTGTTTGTTTCTTTCTTTCTTTCTTTTGTTTCTTTGTTTCTTTCTTTGGTTGTTTTGTTTCTTTCTTTTTTTATATGCTGATTTTAGTTCTACACCTACCCCACTTACCCTGGAAGAAAACATTGAACCCTAGTAGTTTTTTTTTATCAGGACTCCCTCCTTCCATCTATCCATCCTTACATCCATCCTTCCATCCCACAACAACAATTATGACTTATTTGGATCACATATTCTTTTGGATTATGTTTTTTCCAACTCTTTCTTCCCCCCCCGCCATTATCTTCCCAATGTTTCCAGACAATTTTTCCCACTTGTCTTCTTCAGGTCATTCTAATCAAACTTGTTCTATCGTAATCAAAAGCCACCACAAAAATTTTCAAATAAACACCAACCCAAAAATTCCAAAAGTTGAAAAAAAAACTTTTTGTTTTTATTTTGAAAAAAAAACTTGCTGCAAAGATTTTAATTTTTCAATTAGGATTAACTCAATTTTTTTTTTACTTTTTAGCAAGAAAAACCTTTTTTTTTCTTCTTCTTCAATGTTGTTTTTTTCTCTGGTTTTTCTTGTTGTTCTTGTGGTTCTATAATGGGTGGTGATGGTGGGGTTCCATAATGAATTATTGTCAGGGTGGTTCTATAATGAGTTGGTGGAGAGGATTTAAGAATCTACTTTGTTGCAGAGTTGTTATTCTGAAGATTTTTATTCTTTATTTGATTATTGTTTAATGACTTGAAGTTTTTGTTTTGATTCTCCCCCCCCTCAACTCTAAGGGTTGTGAATTTGCCAACTCAGGATTCCAAGGCTTGCAATAAAGTGCATGATGTGTTGTGCTAAATGATGAACTTTTACTTTTCCAGGCTCATTTTGATGAAGAAAATGGTAAAGAATATATTTATAAAGAACCAAAAGTAACGAGTTTGGCTGAGATCTGTGACAGACTTTCTACTCTTTATACATACCGATATGGTAAAGAGAATGTCAAACTTATCATGGATTCAAAGAAGGTGAGAATCTTTTTTTTTTTTTTTTATTCCTGAAAAATTTAGTGACAAAATTGCATTTGCAGCCAATCTATGATGCACAAAAAATGAAGAAGTCTTTCATTTGAAAGGAATTAATTTAAAACTTTTAAAGATGTTGTCAAAGTTAATAGCGACTCCAATAGAGAGAATATCTTGAAAAAGTGATTCATGTTTATATTGATGTGGCTGTTGGGTTAATACTTCAACCCTGTCATTCATCATTGGTGGTCACTGGTGGTCGAGTATGACTGTCCTCCATCTTGGTTATGTGGATCCTTTTGGGAGGATGCCTATGTGTGATGTCTTTTAACATGGGGAGACTGATGCACCTGCAGTCACTACATGGCCCCTTGGCGGAGGAGGGCCTGGTTCCAATGGCATGGAGAACCACAACGACTGGAGGCCATCCTCTGTTGCAGCCTTCAACTGCCTTCAGTGCTGTTGTGTCACTGTGAACATCCGCCATTAAGGTCTTGCACTATTTAACCCATAGCTGGAGGGACGATAGGACTTTATACCTTT
>JAUZSX010331741.1:0-11010 GCA_034780655.1 Idiosepius hallami | reverse complement strand
CTTACTTTTGTTTAAAAATCAACCCTTTTTTCATCAATGTTAACACGAAGCAAAGTCAAGATATCGCAATTAATACTCATAATTTCAAGAAATTTTTATATCAATACACCAGATATCATAATTGCAGAGGTGTTCACTTTCAAACGTAGTTGTCTTGAAGCGTTCCCTTTTTTGTTTAAAAAGTTTTACTGTTTGTTTTTGAGATGGGGCAAATCCGATGTTAAAAGCACTATTCTTTGGCCCAAACTTGGGAATTTATTTTTGGAGAGGCTTAAACTCGAAGCTATTTCTTCGAATTCACAATCCCTACTAGTAAGTTTTTTTTTCTAATGGAGAGAGTATGTCTAAAACAATGCTGTCATTTGGTTCAAAAACTGTTTACATTTCTACTCACTTGATCAGAAAGTAAGGTTTTAAAACTGTAAAGCTTTCTCATAAGTCAAAACAAAGTCTGAATTCAAGCACCCTGAATATATTTTTCTAACAGTTTTTGAGCTCAACATTGATTGCTCATGATCATGAAATTCACCCTATATTATCCACAAAGTAAACACACACACACACAATTTATTACTAGGGCTGAGATGATATCTATTTTTTCAAGATTAATCTTGTCACAGACTTGAATATTTTGCGAATATACCTCTTTACATTATTTTTTTACTTATTAGCAGGGTTATGATAATATAATTTTATTCAAAATTATTTTTGGCAAAAACTTAACTATTTTCGATTTTATCATTTCTTTAAATATTTTACTTATTAGAAAGACCGTTATAAAATGTGTTAACATTTTCTGGTCACAGCTCTAATGACTGGGGATGTGACAAGCATATTTATTAATAAAATAATATTGTCACATCCTTAATAACAAGTTATATGAAAAGCATATTTTTTAATAAAAGAATATGGTCACAACTCTAGTTACTACATATGTATGCAGATATATGAATAATAAAAAAAGGTATATATGTACTATATGCATATAGGTACGTAAATACAGACCCACTTATATTCATATATGTGTGTAAGATTATTTTTGTGTGTGTTTTTGTGTATATGTGTTAAAAGCTCCTTGAAGGCTTGTACAATAAGTAAGGTATATCACATTTTAAAAAAAAGCTTAACACCAAAGAGCGGGCGGATCTTATAAAATTTAACTATTTTTTATTAGTTTACTGAATTTCAAATATCGTAAAAGTTACACATTTTCTGTGTTATTTATTGCATTAGCCTTAATTTTTTTGTATACAATATCTCAAAATTCGATGATTTTAATCTATGCTTATGTTTATTTAATCACCTGATATTTATATTATTTCAAATAAAAAAAATTAACTTTCTAGAGTAAAGTATTTATGTTCCGTTTTCCAAGTATCAAATTGAGATACGCAACCAAATAAAATTAAGATTTTTCTGAACCTTATGTTAATTAAAGATAGAAATTATAGATAAAGAAGTAAAATGATACACTTTTTTCTTTAAAAATAAGTACGGAACATTAAAAACGCATAATTTTATATTTAAAAGATGAAAAAAATAAATTTAGGTTGATTAAAATGAATTTCAAGTGCTATATTTCAATATTTTTAGCTTTATATAAAAAATAAGAAGAAATATGTATACTAGAACTTTCTCTAACTTTGAATTCTTTAAAAAAAAATCCGGAAACCTTCGTATTTTTATATACAGATTAAATGAAATATATACATACATGCACACACGCACATACGCACACACATATGCACACACATACGCGCACACACCGACGTACACACACATCTATATATATATCTATACAATATAATTAATATATAATAATATATTCATGTATAAAATATACAAGTTGATAATTTTCTATCAACATGGGGATTATTTTTAGATTTTGACGCAATATATTTTCTTTTTTTGTAAAGTCTTCCATCTGCTGTATATAAATCAAAGGATATATATACTAGTTCCAGCACTAACCAAAGTTAGGCACCAGGACAGTTTTAGTTGCCCTGTAATTATAAGGATATGTATATTTAATTCAGAAAATTTAAATGGTTTGGGACTTACAGTCTAATATAAGAATCATGGAATTAATACACTTTAATCGTAATCTGTCAACATACACTCAGTGCCAGGCTTAGCTATGTAGCGGCTTCGACGTAGAATACGCCTTGCAGCCCCTTTACCAGAAAAAGATAACTTGCACATCCTCAACATACTGGAGGCATTAATCAAAGACTATATTATATTTACTTAGTGAACACCAACCTAAGTTTGGCACAAGGCCATTTTTACGTGCTCTTACCCGGGCTTTTTGCATTCGGTATTACCCTTCACCTAGATGAGCTGCTCTCTCAAGTTGAGCCCCATCTACCTTTTTACAAGGGTATTAGACCATGTGACAGTAAAAAGAATGACCAGGATTTGAACTATTATAATTCCAAAGCCCGACCCCCTCTCCACTGTCCCAAACGGACTTCTCCAAAAAAATCATTGTTCTCTAAACAAACATCAGTAAGAGTCTCTATAAAAGGCAATGCATGAATCTATTAAGCTATGTATCTGATAGTAGAAAGGAAAATACAGATAAGAGAATAGAAAAGGGAATAATTTGAATCATAATAATAAAAATAACTAGCATAAGTCGTGTAAATTCCATGGTAATTGATTACCTTAGCCCCAAACATATGGATCAATTTCTCATTACATAATGAAACAATAGCTTCCTTTGGTATGAAAGTAAATCTTCCAATTCTTCCCCAATGCTCCCCTCTTTCCGATTCTTCCCTCTTCCCAAATGCTTCCTGATAATAACCTACTGATAAATGACAAAAATTAAAAAAGTTGGTACGATAATTATTAAGATAATAATGACTCATTTCAGAAATTGAAACAAGTAAATTTGAACATTTACAGCCAGGACCCCCACACACACACTCTGGTGGGGAGGGGGAAGAAGATTTGTTTAGAGAATTGAAAAAGGGTAAGTAAAAATCATTGATTTTTATCTCATAACAACCAGACAAGTCTAATAAAAAGGCATTTTTACCTATGATGTGTGTTTAGGACAAACACCAAACAAGAGTAAACATTAACAATTAAAAAGATTTAGAGGGAATACAAGAAAGTTGATTTAAAAAAAAAAAAGAAAAGGTCACTTTTTGGGAGAAAAGTGCATTTCATTATTTGTGCAGCTGTGATAAACATTTGTCATTGGCAAACACACACACACACATACATACCAAAAAAAGGTTTTCTATTGGGAAGCAGTGTTGTCAAATAATCTGGTTCTAAGGAATTTCTTGTAGAGAAATGTATGGTAGAAGATTTCTTTAATTTTTATAATAATATTTTGTTTTGTTTTTTTCTTCTGAAATAAGTCATTTTTATCTTTTCATTCTTTGTTAAAAGATAAAAGATTGAAATAAAAAGGAGTTAAAGATTTTTTCTTTTTCTTTCTTTCAACTTATAAAACCCAAGTTTTATGGTTATTTAATGCCCAAGCTTTTTCAAATTAATGGATTTTTTTTCTTACAGAACAACAATTGCACTACAAAGCCTTAGCAGGTCGGATCTATTTGGAAGAATCTAAAGTGAATCAATGCACTTTTTTTTTGTAAGAAAGAAATTAAAAAAAAGCAGAAGAGGAAAATCTAAATCAATTCTATAGCCAGAATGAATGTATAAAAAAAAAAGAAACAAAGCTACAACAACAGGCAATAAATGTTCATTTTTTGACTGAATGTTACACAATATTTGAAACAAAGTGAAATTTTTACAAGAAGAAAACATTATTGGAAAAGACAAAAAAAAGAATTCAATCTTTTTTATTGAATGGAATTTCTTTTTTTTTTCATAAGAAACTTATTTCTTATAAAGTAAAAATGTCAATCCAACCGACCCAGTGAAAATATTCACAGTTTGACTCAGATTTGTCATTAAGAAAAAAAAAAAACAGAAAATCCTGGAAAATAAATTCATTTTGTTCTCAAAGATTTCAAAAGAAAAAAATCCATTGAAGTTTTTTGAAAAATTACACAAAAACAAAGAAAAAAAAAACTTTCTAGTGTCATCTTATGGTAGTAAGAAGTCCTGTTCTAATATTTTTGGTACAATAATTCTTTATGCATATTGGTCCCCCTCCATTTAGATTTTAAAAAAAAGTCTTTCTATAATGAATCAATAAAATGACAGATTTGGATTTTTCTCTACTGCATCTTGTAAACTTTTCAATTTCTTTTTTTAAAAAACATTTATTAAGAATATTTTGGACTAAATGTAAATCATTAATCCAAATCATTAGATCAACAATTGGAATCACTATTTCCAATAAGTCTTAATCAGTCCCCATGTAGTCTAGAAACTATTACTTTGTTTTGATGCAAGCCAGTTAATTGGCCACCTATGTCATTAAAGGAAAAACTTGATAGTTTCTATGGTTTCAATTTTAGTTGTAGGAAGCAATTACTTAAGATGATCAAATCTAATGTTTGTAGAAGCCAGAAGCAAAGTTGAATTGCAACATTAGACCAGATGGGATTTTTTTAATCTTAAAATACAAAGTAGTGTCAAAATCAAATGTTTTTCCTTTAAAATTATATAGGCATCACTTGACATTTAAAAAAATCCTAATTGTATTGAAAACTAATGATAAGACATAGATTCCTAGGGCAAATGAATTCAATAGAAAAGCTCCTCTTAATATCTTTGCCAATTCAGAAGTATTTAATTCTGTTGGTTAAAAAATCTTTTTTAAAATTGAATCTTCTGAATAAAAAATGTTGATATTTTCACACACTCGCTAAGAATATCTGATATTATTCTGCATGCTTAAAAATATAGTGTCCTGGACAGTTTGTGCAATACTGCTATTAAGTAAAGACTTTGTTAAAAAAATATATTTAAGTGGGTTATTTGAAGGAGGTCTAAGTCTACATTTGATAAAAGGGAAAAAAACATTTTTCAAATGAAAATCAACTTAAATGACTTAGAAATGCTTATGACTGATTGTATTTAGATCAGAACCACAACAGAATATCTTTGAAGCCAAATAAAGAAACTTATTTACAGAGAAATCTTAATCAGATTTTCTCCAAAGATAAAAAAAAAAATATAAAATTGATTCATGAATTAAAAATATTCGTTTCAAAGTGAAATAAAAAAAGAGAAAAGTTTAAATCCCCTCATCTCTTTAGCTATAGGTTAAACGTCATAGAAGATAACCAAATGAACACCCATGACCCGTTGGTTCAATTATTCATTTAATGTTGATAATAACTAAAATTGAAAATTGAAATCAAACTTTTTCATTAGCACGCAAGAATTTGAAATTTTCAAAAACAATTTTTTGTTATAAAATTTTTTTATCATAAACTTTGTTTTAAAGACAAACCTATCATTGCAACAGTTTAACTTAATTTTTTGACGGCAGACAAAGAATTTCAAACAACATTAGTTAAATCATTTTTTCTTAAATCCCCACTCCTGTATTGCTAAAGTTATTTATACGGTCAAGTTGCTGCAGAGACACTGCAGATCACCAAAGTTAAGCAATGTCAAGCCTAGCCAGTAGTTAGATAGGTGGCTATTTAAGAATACCAGGGTTCATAGTTCAACTTCTTATTTTCTTCTGAAAATATAACGTCTACTTGATCTAGCCATGTGCTGTGCCTGCCAACCGGATATTCAAAACCAGATGTAAAACATGTTCAAACAAAATGATCTTATCTATAAAAGTATATAGATTATTACATTTTTTTTTTAAATCAGTTTTGGCAATCACTGTTTTCTTAATCCTTATTGTTAGTAGAACTGAAAAGAATTAAACAATGCTGTTGCTATGGTTACAGAAAACATTTATACACAGCTGATCACTACAAAGGATTGATAGAAAGAGGAAGGCAGACAAATACATTAACAAAATAGACTCAATTATTGAAGAGTTCCACAAGATAGAGTTGAGGATAGACAAGAGTTAAATTTCTTGAATCCCTTGATACCTCAACAAATCAGGCTCCAGCCATTGAATTTGTTGAACTGAGGCAAACAACACTGGGGATCCAGCACAGCATTAGCAAAAAGCTTAACTCAATTGCAGTTCCAGCACTGCAGGCTGTACAGGTCCTCAACTATTTTTTCTTAATTGTTTATAGACATAGTTTCCAATGAAAAGTACATTAAGCTTAATTTTTAGGAGAGCAATTTGAGAATTAGTTACTGGCAATGAATTTTGTTCTATTTGTGATAAGTAGGAGTTAATAGTGTGCATAGGAAGGAAGCATAGAGATACAAGAGCAAGGATTATAAGAGAGACAAACATATGTACATGGCTAAAAGTTCTGAGACAAATTCAAAACAAACTTTATTTAGAGAACTTGCAAAATTATTTTTCTACATAAGATCCACCTAACTCAATACACTTGTCTAAGTAATGTTTCCATTGAGAAATTCCTTCCTGATAAAATTTTGTTGCTCTATTTTCACTCAGATTGAGTTTATATCTTTTGTCTTTTGGATTTACTCTTGTACATACCAACTATTACTTAAAAGATTTCTATTATACCTAAACACAGGTATGAAAAAAAAAAAAAATCTGAAAAGTACTATATAAAAAAAAAAAAGTTTGCCAAGACACACAAACATGGCAAATTATACTGCCTCTAGCTCTTCAAGCCAATCAGAATCTGATACTCTAATCTCACATGCTACACAGCTAAACAAAATTTATTTGTTACTGGTATTATTGATCAGAAAACCCTCTCTTTATCATCATTCAGGCTTGAATCTGTGTCCCTGTTATAGCTTTTGCAATCTCAAGAGTATTCTGAGACTGCCAGTTCTCACCCTAGGAGGTAACTAATCAAAGACATTTTTATCTCACATTGTCAGTCATTGTGAGGGAAGGTGTTGACAAGAGGGTAGGTCCTTCAGTTTGAACACTTTATGCATTCAACTGATCATGACATGAAACACCAACTCGCCAGGTACAGTATTTGATATTAATAAGTAGTTACCCATCTTAGTACTGAACAGGCTCTATGTCGCTTAACTTTGGCAATCTGTCTGGAAGCTTACTTGATAAATGTTACTTTTGTTGATGTACCAATTTCAATAACTTTTGTGTCTTAGATTTTTCTATGCAAACCCAACATAAACTAAACAATTGAAGAGAAGAATTCATTCAACAACCATTACATCCAGTGGTGCGTTGGGCAGCAAATTTGTATTTGCTGTTTCTGTAACATACTTGTTTTTACGAGAAAGAGTCACTAGCCCTATGCTCAACCCCTAAACTTTTGTGGGTTTTTAAAATCAGTGTTGCCCATCACCTAGATGAGATCCTCTGACCATTACAAAAAAATTATATTTCTGAATTAATGTCTTCAGAAAATGCCTTCCATTTTATTCTGATTTCCAGCTAAAAATATTTGGCTTCTTCCTATTCATTCATGTTATGACAAGTAACAACAATTGTTGGGATAGCAACCAGTTGTCAAGAAAATCCTTTTTTTCTTTCTCCCTTTTAATTGTATGGCATAATCACAATTTATTACAATGATATAAACACTTTACACTTGACCTTTCATTATAAACAGATAACGCTAGATATGAACAGCAGAATTTGATTGGAAGATTGTTGATTGGATGAACATTTTTCAAAAAAAAAAAAAGAACCTAAAAAGTGAATGTTTTATGTAAAAGATACCAAAACACTAAAACCAAATTCTTAGTTATTTTCACCTAAAATGTTGCATTCAATTTCAAATATTAACGGACGAAATAAAAGTTAAGAACTGCTTAAAATGTAAACTTTTTAAATTTAAAAACAAAGCAGTTTTTGTTTAAGTTTAAAGATATCACATCAATTTTTATTAGTATTGTAACTAAAATAAATCTAATTGGATTGAACAATGAGATTATAAAAATATTTTAAACTTTTTAAATCTTCAATTTGATTTTTTCTTTTTTCTTTATTCTTTATTTTTTTTTTATGTGATTAAAAACATTAATGAAACAAATCAATCATAAAAATGTAAATTTTCTTATTTTTCAGGATAAAAATCTTGTTCTGAAAAAGATGGGAAATTAGAGAGAAAGTCAGTTATTGTCTTTGCAAATGAAAAAGCACTTAAAAACATTTTATGCCTAGAGCTCTGAAGTGGCCCAAAAACTTGACCCTCTCCCAGTAAACGTAGAGAAAAGGAAAAAAAAAAAAAAAATTCCCTTGTTTATAATGTGTCCAGATTAAAGAATCAATTTTAATTCTATTTATAATAAAAAGAGGAATTAATCCTTATAAATATTGAAAAACTGACATTCAATGCATCAGCTTTTGAAAAAGGACAAAATTCTACAAATCAATTGACATTTTTTTTTTACTTTTAATTTTCAATAAAAATCTAAAAAAAAAACAAAAAAAACTTCTATTTATCAAAATTTTTAAAAATTATTTCAACAATTAATAAACAAAATTGTAAAATTTAAATCTAAAATTAAACTGAATTGTTATAAATTTTGTGACAATCTTCTATTGTTTAATATGAGGTTGGGATCTTTTTCAGCTGCCAAGATATTCAAAAGAAATATTGAAAACTAGCAAAGGTACGCGCTTTGCGTGGGGCTTTGGTAAACGCTTAGGTACCCACTTTGCAGGCACTTTTGCAAGAAGACAATCATTCTTTTAGATGAATAAATGTAATATGATAAAAAATTTGTTTATGACTTTGAGCTTGAAATTTGTTACCCAACTTGGTGGGCACCATCCATAAGTGGAGTTTAAAAAAAAGCAGCATCAAATATGACCTTCACCCTTGAAAAAATAGTGTATACCATCCCTACATCAGAGATCATCATCCTACCAAGTTTGGTCATGATCTATCCAGTGATTCAGACTGTAGGAGAGTATGACCTTTGACCTTGAAAATTAGCATGCATTATCTCTACAACAAATACTATTATCAAGTCGACTTGTTGCGGCTGTAGAATAGCATACATTTATAGGTTATATGACTAGATGATGCACACAATGTGTGCATCATCTGAATCATTCTAAAAGAAAATTGATTTGAAAAAACAATTTTCAATATTAAATCAGGAATTTTGAAAAGATAAAAATTAATGAATTCATTTCTTTTTAGATTTAATTACACAGTTTTAGCTTGGATTTTTAAATAAAGTACATTTTGATTTTTCATCTTTTAAAAAAAGGAATAATAATTTACTGTTTTGTTTGAAAATCGAAACAAAAATTTTCTAAATTAAATTACTTTTTAAAAAAAAAATAAAATTACTAACTTTAGATCCAACAGAGGGTTTAAAGCCTATTGTGTGGTTGTGGGAGGTAAAGGCTTGAGGTTTTTCAAAATTAAATAGTTCCTGATTCCCAACCAGGGGTGCGAGACATCATTCCAGGGGGTGCGAGAAGCAGAGCCGCAACTTCTAAGAAATTTCCTTAGTTTAATGAATTGTTTTGCACTAAGAAATATACTTTTTTCTTTTTTTCTTAAAAAGAATGGATATCCCTCCCTACCCCCACCACTACAAGACGGTAATTAGAATGTACTAGTGTACCCGAATATGAAAAATTCACGTAAATAAAAAACATTAAAGCCAATCCCTGCTCCCCTCGTGAATCCTGATCCCCTCTGCTCTCCTCTTGCTTCCATCTGCTCCCCTCTCTTTCACCTGCCCCCCCCTCTGACTGGCCTGTTCCACAACAACAACAACTGTAGGGTGGCCCTAGGTTAAATTAATTACATAAAATTTATTATTTTTAACTACCTTATTATTATTATTCTTTTATAAATACACAAAAAGATTGAAAGACTTAATAGTCAGGTTTGTTATGTAATTCTGTGGGAACTTTTTGAAGATTTGTTAAACTATACATTTTTGGAAAGCTTATGATCTCAGGAATCAGAAAACCAATGTTTGCATTTGATCAGATGTGTATTTGGCGGCCATATTGGAGTTCAAAATGGCTACCGGAGCGTGTACATTTTGTAATATCTCAGCCCCTAATTAAGCTGGAACAATGATTTAAATGGCCAAACCTACATTTTCAGTGTCTAGGAATCTAATGGTCTAAGTTATAATTCAATATTTCGGCCATATTGGAATTTACAAGATGGCCGCCGTAAAATGTATGTTTTGTAATATCTCAGCGTTTAAATAAGCTGCAGCACTGATTTTAACTGCTAAACCTATGTTTTCTGTGCCAAAGAAGCCAATAGTCCAACTTATCATTTTGTAACTTCCGATTAAAATACATAATCCACCATATGAGTAAAAAGAATAACAGCTAAGGCAGTCAGTCAGATACTATAACAGTTGTTTTTATTTAGTTGTCTTTTAATTGTACATTTTAGACCTTTGTGTAATCATATCAAAAATTATGACATATCTAATCATAGTCCAGACATAATCATCATCCTTATCATCATCATAATCATCATCATCGTCATCACTTTCGTGTATCACAGCTTGGGAATCTTCCTCGTTCTGGCACTTGCTGTTGCAGTGGCATGTGTCAGTACACGCTAAATACTTAGCCCTGCAGAAACATCAGCCAGAAGAACAGTCAGATTTACATAAGGATATGAACCATCTCAATGATGGCTTTAGGCGCTGGAAGGACTTCAGTGGTCGTTGGTTTCCACATGCAATCCAATTACTTGAAATAACAATTTTGCAGAAGATCCAGCTGTGAAATCTGCAGAGTAATGGCTGCTTGTGACCATACCCTTGCTTGGACATGAACTCTCAAAATGTGCTGCTTCAGAGCTCCAGGTGTTGGAAGGAGCCTGTCACTTTCTGTCCTATGCTTGCAGAACAGATATCATCGTAGTTCAGGTATTCTCTTGATGTTGATACCTTTGTGTGAGTAGGCTGCACATACGAAAAACTCCAGTATTGACAGCATTCCATCTGTCACTTCTGCTTTATCCATAACCATCTGCTGAGCATTGATAACATCTTCATCTGCTTTAAGAAAAACCTGCAGCCAGGTTGCCTTGC
>JAUZSX010331720.1:0-11012 GCA_034780655.1 Idiosepius hallami | reverse complement strand
TATGTGATGTTTCCCTGAGATTTTGTAATCAGTATAGGCCTTCACCTAAATGAAATGTGGGAAGTTAATTCGTATATCTATATACTAATTAGAAAAATCAGATAGTCGTGTTTGAATGATATCCGACATCTTGTAGCTCTTTAGAAAATAAAAACACAATAGTTATTGAATAAGACTATTTAAATTTGCATATGTCTTGTATTGTATTTCTATATAATAGGCTTCTTTATCTTATCTTAAAGAAAAGCCTTTGAAATGAATTTAATATAAGAAAGAATTGTGTTGAATTATTTTTGGTCTTCTGAGACTTTCTTCCTTCTTTCCCCCATGTGTGTGTGACCGCAAAGAATTGATCCAATGGAATTTAAACAGAAACAAATTACAATCAGCCAATCAGAAAACAGAAAAAAAAAATAGAATCAGCCAATCAGAAAGCAGAAAAAATTAGAATCAGCCAATCGGAAAGCAGAAAAAAATTAGAATCAGCCAATCAGAAAGCAGAAAAAATTAGAATCAGAAAACAGAAAAAATTAGAATCAGGCAATCAGAAAGATTGGCTGATTCTAATTTTTTCTGTTTTCTGATTGGCTGATTCTAATTTTTTATGATTTCCGATAGGCTGATTAAAAAAAAAAAAAAAAAAGCCAAACAAAAAAAAAAAAAAAAAAAAACTGACTGTCGGCAAGGGTGGAGTACTAGAGAGACATCTTAGGCTAACAAAGTTAAGTAGTTGGTAAATATGAGTAATGTCTGAGAGGTGAGAAGACAAATCTAACCTTTCTCAACCCTCAAAACTAATCTGAAATATTTATATTGCCTTTTTTTTTTTTTCTCTTGATTTTGGTTGTAAAGAATTATCTGAAACTGACATAAAAAAAAAAAACAATTAAAATCCAAATTTTATGTGGAAAGTGAATAATATTTTTAAACTAATAATTTTTTAAGTATTATTACTAATTATCTATGAATAAAAATTATAGGAGTCTATTAAGACATTCAAATTAAATAGGGAAAAAATAGAAATTAGTTTGAACAAATTTATATCATATTTATTTTATAATAGATGCATTACCTGGCTTTGCCCATACATCATGGACTTGCTACTAAGGTAATTAAGGTGCTTATTATAGAGGAAAGCACTGCACACAACCACCCAAAACAATATCCACAGTGAAAACATGAATTTAAGCAACCAGGTACTGTATCTTGCACCGGGGCATGAAATACCCAGGTAAGTGTCTGGAAGAACAGTCAAACAACTGGGTTGATGCCCCCTTAGTCTTTGGTTGGACAGGCATCTATACATGTGGCTGGGGACCGCTAGTGAAGTTCAAATTCCCATGAAACTCAACACTGAATTGTGTGTGTTCAATATTTGAGCCAGCTAAACCTGCATGGGTTAGTATCCCCCCACACACATACCCTGTATATCAAATCAAAATTAGCCAAATCTTTTCATAAATTTTTAATGAATTGATAAAATACTACAATCATAAATGGTTATAAGCAAAAACAATGCAAAAAAAAAAAGGTTGAAATAAAACCAAGTTATCACCTCAAAAATCTCTCTTGAAAATCCTTTAAATAAATCCTTAAGAATGCAATGAAGTAAAAATATTTGGTTAATTGCATTCTTTGAAACAATTAGTCACATTTTGTAAAGATCAAATGAGAGTCAAGTTATGGCGTTTATACTTTTTATTATAATCTGTCATAAGATGAAATAAAAATAAGTTTTTCAGCAGAATTTACTTTTAATTAAAACTGACATTTCATTAAATCTAAGCTAAAAAAACTAATTGTACACACTAATGAGATATTATTAATATGGCTTTATCTTGTGACTGTCTAAAATTATTATATTAATCATTATGTGTGTGTGTAATGAATGGAATGAAGCCACACTGGTTATAACAAATTGGGATTAGTTCTACAAAATCTATCATTGTGTGTGTGTGTGTGTGTGTGTGTGTGTGTGTGTGCACGTGCATTGGTATACTAATCAATGCAGGTTTAGCCAGCTCTATCACTGAACACATACAATTCCGTGGCAAATCTTGTAGGAATCTGATTTTACATTGTCAAATTAGATATATTTTATATTTGTCTGGATTAATTTATGATTAATTAAATATATTTAATATTTGTCTGGTGTTGCAAAAAAAAAAACTTAATCATAAAAAGGGTCATAATAAAAAACATCCCTGCACAAAATGAATGTAAATGAAATTAACTTCATACAATGAACCTAAAACTATGCTTTCATAATAAAAATTGTAAAATATTTTCTGAATTCGTTTTTTTCTTCATAAATCAAATTCTTCAAATAGATTTGTGTGGATGTTTTATAAAACAATAAACAATGCTGACTTATAAAACCAATTTAAAATTACTCCAAGTAAACTGTATATGTCAATGTATATATTTTTACAGAAATCATAAATATTTTGGCATTTGATATTTGTAAACAATAGTCATTGAATTAAATCATTTATATTCAACAGAAAACAGAAAAAAAGATACAGAATAATTATCTTATTTAAAAGTGCATAGTTTCATTTAATGTATTGTAATTATTCTAAAATATAAGTAGTTAAAATGCGCACACGTGCCCACACACACAGGTCTGTCCTAGGTAGTGTAGTGGTAAGTATCCCCACCTGTCATGCAAGAGACCAGGGTTTGATTCCTCACCAGGTGGAGAGGTCTGTATTCAGTATACGGTCAAGTCGCGTTGGAGACACTGGTTCAACAATCCTGGATGACTATTTACCAGGGACTGAATGTAGCGCTGGGGCGGGAAATACCCAGGATAGTGCCGGGGGGGGGCAGTTAAAGCATTGGGTAGATGCACCCCTACTTTTTGGTTAGACATGCATCTATACATGCGGCTGAGGATTGCTTGTGAAGCTCATATTCCCATGAAGCTCAACACTGAATCATGTGTGTTCAATGGTTGAGCCGGCTAAACCTGCTCTCCCACACACAGGTAGAGTATACAGGGTTCATACAGATTTCCAATATCTATATTCAAGGCAAAATTTGATACATAAACAACGATATACGAATCCAAAAAAAAATCTTAGTTACTGACAACAGGATAAGTCATTTTCATTCATCTCTTTTTTTTTAGTAGTTTAAAAGTCACACAGTTATTTACATAAAGTTCACACAAAGTTCCCTGCAGTATTACATAAAACTGATCAACTATTTACAGCTTGAACTTAACACAACATAAGTTACCTACAGTATCACACAACATAAATCAATGTCATTCAGTGTCTTTGACAAAGTCTTCTTATTTAGTTTCAAGCTTTTCTTTGAGCTTAGCCAGTTCAATTTTTTTCCAAAATTTCTTCCTAACATTTTCCAGGCATATTCAAGGCATTTTCCATATTTTCAAGGACTTTTCAAGGCAATAATAAAATCAAGTTTTTTTTCAAGGTAATAATAAAATCAAAGCCTTTTCAAGGCAAAACTCAAAATTCAAGGTCTTTTCAAGTCTGTAGAAACCCTGGTATATAGAAATAAACTGAACTTTAGATTATTTTCTCAAAAAGACAAAAATTGAATACTTGATGCTACTCTAATGCTATCAAGGGTGTCTTTATTATGACATCATCATTAGATGAGTTGCCCACAATGGCTTGGAGAGGCCAATCTAACCTCACTATTTAGTCCATAACTGGAGGGAATTATACTTTTCCCAAGGGTATTAGTCCACAAGTTAACATGACAGTACAACCAGGACTTGAACATGTGCACTGTGAATCCATAGTCCAATCACCTAACAACTGTCCTAAGTGGCTACTGTTGAAATGATCTTAGAGATTATTTCCTCTATTCATTTTACGATCCATTGCTTCACTTAGAATAGTTTTCCAAAAGTTGCAAAGAGACTTTATATTCATGAAAAGTTATTTCTTTGTACTTGATTAAATTACATATGAATGAAAAAATCATTTCTAAACAATTCTAACATTTGATATTAGTTTCAAAATACAATTTGGATAAAGCTGAGTTAAATAGTCATTGTTGGTTAAGAGGTTGAATATTGGTTTAGTTTATTACCAATGGTATAAAAAACGAACAAACAGACTGTATGAACACCTACAGTTTTCTGTGTAATTAATACCCCAATGTATATTTTTTTTTAGATATTTTTTCTCTTTAACATTTGCTAAAACATTCTTTTTGCACAAGTGAAAACATTTCTGCATACAGACGATTGCAGGAATTTACTAAAACAGAACTACACACGCACAACCACTGAAACTTACTTCATGGCAGAATGGTTTTAAATAAGCAAAGGATTTAGTAACAGAACAAGGAAAGTCTATAAGTCAGGAAATATTTTGATGTTAATTCTGAAATTAAATTCTTTAACTTATTCTAGATAAATTATTTTCTTAAAACCTTTTTGAATATATGAAACATCCAGCGTTTTAACCATTACACCCATGGGCAGCAATTTTTTTTTTTTTTTGGTGTTTCTGAAGCATACTTTTTTTTTTTTTTTTTACAAATAAGAGTCGGTAAATCTATGTTCAATTCCCAACCTGTAGGACCTTTTTTGGGCTTTTGTAATCAGTGTTTCCCTTCACCTAGATGAGATACTCTCCTGAGTTAACAAGCCCCATCTGGCCGAGGCAGCTAAATGTAGATAGAATGGTTTTGACTGGGATTTGAACTAGTGAATTGCAATTCCATAATCCAAGCTTTTATCAATGCTCTAACTCAACAAAAAATACAGGGTGTTTAAAAAAACTTTGTTCAATCTGATTCAATTGACTTCAAATATTTACAGCATTTTTGTGTATAATCTTTTTTGTGTTTTTTATTTATTTGTCTCTTTATGTTCCTTAATTTTTTTTATTCTTTACAGGTATAAAAATGCCATTGGTTAGAAGAAGAAAGGAGTTTTGTGTTGGAGTTTGCTTGATTACAGTCAAACAAGACTGTACAGTGGGAATTGATTATATAATTTTCTCTAAAAAGTCCTTAATGGGAATGCAAATTTTGAGATGCGGTCATTAGATGACCCTGCAGATGAGAAACTGACAGTCACCAAAGGCCATTGACTCCATGTCTAAATGCATGTTCTATCACTGATATTATGCACTCTAACTATAAATATAGGGAATCTTACTCTATTTCATTTCTTATCTTGATATTAAAAAAAGACCTTGTGCCAAACAAGACCCAATAGACAAAATATTATAATGATAATAAATATGCCCTGAAGAAGGAAAAATTTAAAATCCGCCGGCACTATATACGTACACACAGAGACAGAGGCAAAAATTTCACTATTTTTCATGGTATAATGAACAAGTATTAGCTATTAGATAAGCAAGTGAGAGAAATAATAAAACTGGTTTCAATAAATATTTCATTGTGTTTACATTTAAGATCAAATATCACTGAACCGAATGATCTCAATGCCTGTGTGTATGTGTGTGCATTCAACTTACTGACCTTTGTAGGTTCAGCTGGCTCAACCACTGAACACACACGATTCAATGCAAAGTTCCAAGGGAATTAGAATTTCAAAATAGTCCCCAGCCACATGTATATCTCAATTGAGAGTTTAAATCCAAGTCAAAACAATTACATGCACCTTTAGCTGCCTTGGGCAGATGGGGTTCATTAACTGGGCAACTCATCTAGGTGAAGGGCAACAAAAAATCCAGGCATATAAAGAGAACATTAAAATTGCCTTGTGTCTAACTTGGGTTGGTACTCAACCTTGTAAATATAATATCCTAACTGAGATGAGAATGAGATGCTTGATGGTATGCTAGGGCTATCAAGAGTATCACAACATTATCACTAAGAAAGGTTACCTACCATGGCTTAGAGAAGCCCATCCATCCTCACTAATCCATAGCTGGACAAAAATGGGGATTCATACCTTACCCAAGAGTATTGGTCCACAAGTGGACGTGAAAACAAGCAGGATTTGAACATGTGTACAAATCCAGAGTGGGATCACCTATCACTGCCCCAAGGGGCTTCCCTCAAAATGATCACTGAGAGAGAAAGATTGCTTCAACATATTCAAATATTGTCTCTACTCTCATCAGTTTTTGGTTTGTGTTTTACGGCATATCAACCTTTTTAGGCTTTTGGGGCAGTGAAGTTGGACCATTGGTAAATGCTTGGGCTCTGGAATTATAGTACGTAAGTTCAAATCCCAGTCAAAACCATAGCATTCACCTTTAAAATGGCCTTGTGCCAAACTTGCTGCTGCTCACCAAGTATATATGATATCAACCTTTTTAGGTCATTTACTGCCGAGAATAGACACGCATTTGTTTTTTTTGGTTTCTTTTATAACACAATATTTGCTATTTATTTGACCCATAGCTGGAGGGAATGTGGGGATTTATACTTTTCCCAAGGGTATTAGTCCATTTATGAACGCAAAAGGAATGACTGCAATTCGAACTTGCATACTGCAATTTCGAAGTCTAACTGCCTACTTACTAGGCCAAATAGACTTCCCCACTAATTTTTTTTATGTGCTAGGATCAAAAGTGACCAAAACCATGAAGAGTTGAAATGAATATTAAATAAGCTAGCAGAAAATAGACCTACTTGTTGGAAAGGTATTTTAGAAAAAAAGGAGTGTTAATGAGTCAGATGACTAATAAGAAAAGACTTTTTGATTTTTTTAATGATTTATTTTATGGTAAAGCAACTTATATGGATCACTAAATGCAGAAAAGTTTGTTATCTTATGTGTCATGAAGTAATTCTAATTTTTAGCTAAAAGTTTGCTTTTTGGCAACTTAAGTCATTGAATTTAAAATTCATAAAAATCAGTTCATTATTCATTGAATATTCACTTGGTCAAGCACAAACTAAAGTTGCAATAAAGACACCGTTGATAGTCCTAACGTACCATCAAGTATTCAGATAATCTCAATTCAGATATTATATTTACAAGGTTGAGCACCAACCCAAGTTAGATACAGGGCCATTTTTACGTGCCTATTATATTCCTGAGCTTTTATAATTAGTGTTGCCCTTCACCTAAATGAGTTACTCTCTGACAAGCCCCATCTACCTGAGGCAATTAATGGTAAAGACGATGGTTTTGACTTGGATTTGAAATCATCTAATACAATTCCAGAGTCCAAACTTTTACTAATGTTCCATCCTCGTTGCATTTCATTAACTGATTGTATATGGAGTGTTGTCAAAATAAACTAATAAAATATACGACTTAAGGATATTTTTCTTAAGAAACAGCATTTATATGTGTGACTAAGGTTTTAAATGCTGAAAAAGTGAAATTCAAAATAAAATTTTAAAATAAAAACTATTACTTCTCAAAGTTATTAAACTGTTATTAAAGCCATATTATTATATTTTATTAATTATGTTATGATTATGTTATAAATTTATGTTATTATTATATGCTATTAAAGTTATTAAAGTGTTTTTAAAGAAACAACATTCTTTTATGGGATCAAGGATTAAATGCTAAAAATCTAAAATGGAATTCAAAAAGAAACATTAAAATAAAAACTATTAATTCCCAACCTTATCATATGTGAGCCTCCTATGCCAGCCTGCTCTTACACATAACCTCACTAGCAAAAAAAAAAAAAAAAAAACAAGTAGGGCTCTATGTTGAGGGTGAAACACTCATATTTGCAAGTGATTTTTTTCCAAGTGGTGACTAAAAATGATAAAACGCATATCTTTTGGCAACTTTTTTTTCACTAACAATGAAAAAAGAATGAGCAAAGTTGAATTATTTTAACAATAAAAGGTTCAATAGGAAAGAAAATAGAAATAAAACAACAAACTCAATTTTAAGTTGTTTAAAACATGCCTTTAAAAAATTTAACATTTTTATACAGAAGAAAAAGTAGTTCGAAGTTAAATTGATTATACCTTCTTAAAATGCAACTAACTTTCCAATTTTTGGTATATTTCATAACATTAGAGTAAAATAGTTAACATTTCATGGGTTAGACTAGTAGCTTATTTTTATTTGATGAGTAAATGAAAATATTTAGTTGTAAAAATGTCAAAGATAAATTTGTTTTTAGAGCCCTGAAGGAAGGATTAAAAAAGTGTTAGTCACATGCAAACCAGTGGTCAGAATAAGTTCAAACTTATAGATAATACAAGATACTAGTATTGTAAAGCTTTGCCTAGGCACTAGGAACTTGCCACAAAGGTAATTAAGGAAGCCTAGGAAAGCAGCTAATGCTTTTTTTTATCACTACATTCATTTCTAATGCTATTTTTATAATAAACTGATTTCTAATGCTTTTTTATACTAAATCCATTTGTAATTCTTTTTAAACTATTTTTATTTCTAAAGATTTTCTATAGTAGTTCAAGTAGAAGTAAAAGTGGCCTATTATATATTATTACATAAATATGTAAATTTTAATGGTCTAAATCATTTTTTTAATAACTTTTGTAGTTCCTTTTTCTGAAACGTTCTATGCATAATCTGAATATGTTTTTTTTACTGTGGTTTTATTTTTTAAAGAGCTACAGGATTTAGGGTCTCATATAAACACGACAATCCGTTTTCTTATAAGTACATGGATAGAAAATAGGCCTACGTTTCTTTTCAAAATGAATATTTTGCAAAATTGCCTTCATAAAACCAAAGCAGGCTGCCAATGATAAGTCTCACCCCAAATACAAGACTGAATCCTAATTGCAAAATATTTTTGGTACTTCCCAATACGCTGTGCCAAGTAACAGTAACTCAGTACATAAGAATGAAATCAATAAACCTAATATTTGGTAACTCTGTCTGCTGGAATTAATCTACCTTCTTGGAATTAAAGACCGTTAATGAAATAAACTTATAATTATAGAAAGACTTCAAAATACCCAAAAATTTTAATTAGCTTTAAAATTGAAAAATTATAACATAAATCTCATTTTCAAGTATCAAGTTCATCCCCTCCGTAAAGAGTTTTAAGTGTTTTGTGGTGTAGTTGAAACCTTAATCTCTAACACGAGAATATATATATACGAAAGACAAAAAGGATACAAATCTGGTAAAGAAATATTTTTGATTCAATTGATTGATTTATTTAACATATCCACACTCATTAGATCATTCAATGCTGAAAATTGTATTAATAGCTCTACCTAGTTTACTTGATTGATTTATTTATTCATTTATTTAACCAGCATATCAACTCTCATTAGGTCTTTCAATGCAGTAAACTGTTTTAGATGCTCTACCTAGTTTACTTGTTTTATAGTTTTTGTTTGATTAAAAAGAAATACTCTGAAACATTTGCAATTTTAATAAAATAATTTAAATAAAATGTAAACCAAAGTTATAAAAATTAAGAAATACAGCAAAACCTTGTATGTCATCAAACTTGGTTTAAGAATTCAGAGTTAAAAAAAAGGTGATCTACAAGAGTTTACTGTATTTAGGAATAAAGAAATAAGTAAGACATAAGAACTTTCTAATAGCAGCAAAAAAAAATCTAAAATACCAACAATTTTATTAAAACCAGCTTATAATAATAAAAAATATATATTTAGGTAAAATTTTCATTTAAATGTTCCAGCCTAATGTCAAGACACACTTTAGGAAATTGGGGAAAAAAAGATTGACCTAAGATGCCTGTTTTTTTTTTTTAACAGGCCTGTGTATAGGTGGTAATAAGGATGCCTATCACAGAATAGACTTTGCAGCCCAAGAAAGCTTCAGGTTTAGAGTAACAAAACAATAATCATCCAAGATTGATTGAGGCACTCAGGAATATAAGGTACAAAAAGATACTTTACACTTAACTTTCCCCACCCCCAGCCTTCTCTTGGAAATCATATTTGTGGATCTCTGTGGGTCAAAACAAGTGATTATTAGGAGGTCCTTTTGGCTGAGTGGATAGGCAGTCGGACTTAGGAATTGTAGTGAGTTAAAATCCTAGTCATTCCATTTGCGTTCATCATTGGACAAATAACCTTGGGAAAGGTATGAATCCCCACATCCCTTCTAGCTATGGGTTAAATAGTGACCATTGTGTTATTAAAAAAACTATGTGTAGATGAAAAAGATTGTTTATTAAAAGATGATTGTTCTCGGCATTAAATAACCTAAAAAAGTTGATATAATGTAAAACACAAACAAACAAGTGATCGTAAACTACATGGGCCTAACGGTCTACGTTCCCCACTGTTGGACCCAGGACTGGCTCTCTCTTGTTTCAGCATTGGCAGCGAATCGCCATGCATGGTCGGCATTCATTCGGGATGCGGTGAACTCATTGGGAGGAGCTGACTTAACCGATCCCAGGTGAATGCCGCAGCAACAACAACAACATTGGCAGCTCAAACTCAATTGGTAAGATATTGGAATGGCAACTAAGTCCTTGCCGTTTTATTTAAATCTATTGCTGATAGTTTTCATTTCAAGAGAAAAGTTAAGACAGAAAGAGGGTGTGAGTGAGTGAGTGAGAGAGAGAGAGAAAAAGTAAGAAAAGAAAAAAATATACAGAATTATAGAGTGTGTGTTTTGGAAAAGAGAGAAGAAAAAGAAGAGGGAATGAAAGAGGGAAAGAGAGAGGGAGTAGAATTTGAAAGAAAAACGGCAAAAACTTAGTTGCCATCTCAGTATGATAAAAAATGGCTCAGCTCATCCACCTGTTGTGATGCTGGTGGTGCGCCAATAGAATGGGGCAAAGCTAAGTCGTCACAGATCTGACAGCCAATCAGACTTCATGAAATACACACTGACACCTGAGAAATATCATTTAATCTATACACATAGTTTTTTGAATAACTAAATATTCACTATTCAACCCATAGCTGGAGAGAATGTAAGGACTCATACCTTTTCCAAGATTATTAGTCCAATTCTGAATGCAAATGCAACGACTGGGATTTGAACTTGCTAACTACGATTCCAAAGTCTGACTGCCTACCGACTAAATCAAATGGATTTGATTTGATTTGGGATTTAACGGCATATCAACCACTTTTGGGGTCATTTAATGCCAGAATGGTATTTT
>JAUZSX010331709.1:0-11012 GCA_034780655.1 Idiosepius hallami | reverse complement strand
AATGAATAAGAAAAGTGCTTACTACGGTTGTAGAGCTGTTTTTGGGAGTTAAATGTTGTGTTCTACCCGGGTTTTACCAGTTGGGTCATTAGGAGAACACAATGGAGTAGAAGGTTTCACTGGCTTACTCTATTTGGAGAATGGTTTCCCCACAACACTTTCTTTTATTATACATTCATAATATGTCATATAACTTTGCTTCATACCGTATAGAAAATTGTCTTAGTTTTTCAATATTTCCTTTTAAGCAGTAAATGATGCAAGGAGAGTTTGCGTTTTTTTTGTAACTAATTAAGAAAAGAAAAATTAATATAAGAAAAACACATTCAAAGAAATGAAAAAAAACATACTAGCAATAAAGCCCAGCTTTTATCGTGGAATGCGTTTGACCTTTTAGCAGTTTGAATTGAATTGAAAACCAAATCAAATAAACTGATCCGAATACCTCAGATATCAAATTTTAAGTCTCTGAACCGTAAATTGGGAAATTAGTTGATATGTTGCCATGAATCTTTCAAGCGGTCTATTCAATAGTAAACTGTAAAAACTGTAAAATCTCTTTTAAATAAGACTATTCCTTCTAGAAGATGATTTATTTTCGATTATCAATTTAGTTTACTCATCTGGGGTATTCCGAAACAAAATCTATCTAAGAACACTCTCTGACTCTAAATTTACAACACTGTGAATTTTGCAGAAAATCGGTCCAGCTGTTTCGGGGTTCACAAGAAACGAACCTATGACGATAGCAGCATCTTATAAGACGATGGCCGCCTCAAATTGAGGCATCTGTACCTCGTTGTATTTAAGAGATGTAAGCTTGTACAACACTTACACCAATCTCTAAGCTGAAACAACTATGATCCAGTGACAAGCAGGGGCGAGATGACTAGTAGTCATTTTAGCTGTAGGTTTTTTTTTATCAAAGTTCTAGACAAATTGCCTTCGCTACGACTAAGCAACTTCGTCTGTCTCATCTACACATACGTACAGCGCCTTATACGAACATACATACACACTCATATACATATATAGTTGATTGTTGAACCTAAAAAGTGTTCATCCACCCTTTGAAAGGTATTGTTTTTAATCCTTCTGGGGGACTAGCAACTCTCCCCACCAGACAGGCTGGTGATGGAACCAGTTTAGTTGCCAGTAATCCAAACACACACACAAATAGATACGCACACAGACATGCAAAGTTCCATTTATTATACATAAGTTTAGATCATAAATAATGCTCTTTCTATTTTCATATCTTATAATTTATATCTTATTAATTTTCTTTTCTTTCTTAGCTTATAAAATCTTTAATTTCGAAAAGGCGTTACTAATGCCACGCCCTCTGTATCATCTCATGGAAATGAACGATTTTATTTTATTTTAATTTTCACTACACTGACAATGTCTTTGAATGTTTGAAAAAAAATTCAAAAATGAACATCTTTGAAAAAAATATGATTAAATGTGATTAACAGAACCAAAATAATGGTCTGAATCTATTAAAGTAATTTTGATTATCATCTTTATTCAAATCATTAATACTTCTACTCTCATCATTAACAACTTTACTACATCTCGATTGGTGTGTGTATATGGTCAAGTCACGTAGCAGACCGGTTTTCGCTGGATCACCGAGGTTAAGCAACTTAAATCCGGTTCAGTACTAAGATAGGTGACCACTTTGGAATATTGGGTATTATACGTGGCTGGTGCGTAGTTTGTGGTATGCATTAAACACTCGAACTAAAAGGCCTTTCCTTTCTCCAACCTCCTCCCTCACGTCGACTTACCATGATAAAGAAACGTATTCTATTAGAGTTATCCCCTAAGGTAAGTACTGGAAGTCTCAGTTTAAACTGAGATAGCAAAAAACTCTATAACAACGGGAAGACTAATCCAAGCCCGAATGGGTAAAGAGAGGTCTTCCTACTCAACAACAACTACTGCGTACATTTGCTTTGTTAGAACCTGGCAGAAATAATAATTAAACATTTTTTTTTAATCTTTTTAAAGGAAGACATACAATTGCTTTTTATTTACAGTTGATTTACATTGACATAAATTGGTTTGTGTGTTATGTAGTAGAAGCATTAACCGTCGTAATAGAAATACTAGTATTTTTTCCTCTCTCCAATTCGCTGTTCGTGAAAATTTAGTTGCCCAATTAAGACAAAAGGTCAGTCGTGTTTACCTTTGGTGCGAGTCTCTCTGACACCTTTTTTATCCTCTCTTGGCACTCTCAGTCACAATCTTTGCACTGCTGATTTTTATAAGCATATCGATTACTTCTTCTACACTTCGATCAAGTTCTGCGATGGTCTTTAGTCACGGTTTTTTTTTTAACACGAACTTATGATTCATTCATGAATCTTTATTATACGTCTTCTAAAAGTAACACTTTATTAGAAAATGATTGAGAGTTAATTTCTTACTGTTTTTCATCTTCAATAAATTGATTATTTAATGACTGAGACTTTTTATTACATTAGACTCTTACTCGATTTATGTAATGTATTTTTAGTTATTTTCCCTTATAGGTAAGAATGGCGGTATTGATTGTTTGTTTTGTTTTGCTAAATATCAAACTTTTCACCTGCCGAGATTTTTTTCCGCACGTATTTTTTTTTTTAATTGACACATTATACACTATTTATAAAGAGATTGTAGGTTTCATATTTTCCCAAGTCCAAACATGTGCATGAATATAAACAGAATGAGTGGGTTTGAGACGGTTAACTGTCTATCCACTGTTTAAAGTGGCTTTCCTCTTCACATTACTACTATAGATGAATTTCTTTTAGAACCATTTAAAAGGTATTATACAAAACCAATACACCATGCTTATGGAATATCCGTAATTGTTATTGGAACCTACCCAATGGAACTCCAATATGGACTCTACCGCAATATATCTTCACCGAGCTTAGCACACTCGGCACGGAGAACATCTCGTGCTATATGAGAGTACGACTCTTGTATCTACCGGCTTAAAGTAAAAGCTACAATTATCGTTTTTGATATCACTTTTTCATTATATTAATATAGATACATTTATCGTTCACACGTTTTTCGAGAGGTTATTTCAGTGACCCTTTCACGGGGCCACAGCAGTAATCTATCTCATACAATAAAAATAAAGGGTTAAGTTTGCAGTATCAGAAGACCCCGAGTTCGATATGATGGTTTCTTGGTCCATGTGATACCAGAATAAAGTTGAGAGGTATATCAACCGAAACTCATTATTCATATCTTATCATACAGTGGTGTGCGTGGTGTAACAATTGATTTCCTCGAAAGAAGCAGCAGGGGCACTGCGGGAAGGTTTGTTTCTTATTCTGGTACAGTACCTGGTTTTCGAAAAATGGTCACTCATCTAACTACTGACCAGGTTCGATGTTGCTTAACTTCGGTGATTTGACGGGAACCGGTGTCTCCGACGTGACTTGACCGAAACTGGGTAAAGATTGCACTAATTATGAGAGTAAAAATCTTAATGACTTGAAAATGAAAACCAAAATTAAATCACAGAAAATTAAATAAAACTGAAGCATGCCTACAGACTAAGAAAAATTATTTTTGGTAAATCTATATTTCTTTTATTCCCAGCTACGACTGTCTATTTATTTACTTCAGGTCTGGAAGGCTGCTTTCAAAAACATCTGTATTTTTAGATCTTGCTTGCGTGTTACTAACGTATGCAATTCAGAATCCTATTCAAGAATATCGAATTCAGTATCCTTCTTTATATATGAAAGACATTCCGCTTCGTCAGTCAATCTTCAGAAGTTAATATGATAACTGTTGTGGGATCTTCGTGTTTTAAAAGGCTTTTGGTTTATCCTTAAGGGCTTGATGACTCATAAGAGACTACCGTGTGCGGGTTTGGGTCTGACGTACAATTTTCTTGAGAAAAAAGCCTCTTCAGAATATAGTCTTTACAAATAGTTTTACGATCATTACTTCACGCGCAGAGTCTATTCCTCAGGGTTTATTTCAAAATTACTGAATAGGTTGAATTTTCGAGTTAATTTACTTGTGAAATAAAATTGTTTTTTTTTTTGGTTAACTAGCAATATTGCCCTGCTTTTCGTGGGAATACGTTTGACCTTTTGGCGGTTACTTTTCTGCCTAATTACACTTATAAATCAGTGTTAAATTTTCGGTTTATTTCATGCCCTTAACATTAGAGTATAACTACATGTTCGAGCGCCAAACCATAGACAAAATCCAGTTTTACGTGCTCATCCCTTGGAGATTTTGTAATCAGTGTTGCCCTTTACTTAGAATAGTTGCTCTACACGAGTTGACAAATCTCATCTACTCGGGTTTTAGATGAGTTATTCTCCCAAGTTAACGACCCTTCACTGTCTGAAACAGCTATGGGTAAAAGAGATGGTTTAGACTGTAATTTGAACTCGTTTAAAATGAATACAGAGCCCAAGATTTTACCACTGCACCACTCTTGATACCCTTATCACTAGGGACAGTTCAACAGAATATATGTTTATAGAAGTGGTTTCGTTTCAATCACCGAACTTGTTCTTAATTTTACGGAGATATCTGATGAGAAAATAATGAAAGCATAACCAAACAAGACCTAAAGAGTATTCTTGAATATCCATTCATACAACGAACCATTAACTGTATCAGAAAAAATCATTCCAAACTGACGCTATTTTAAGAATTTTTTTTACGTGTTAGTTTTTCAAGAATAATTGTCAAGTAAGAGAAAATTGTCAGTTAAAAGAAAGAGAAATTTTTATTCATAAACATTACGAATTAACTGAATCTAAAATAACGTTTATTTTTACTTTCTTTTAAGATTGGGAAAAATGTAGAACGTGTTGGATCTGGGTTTGCTTGAGGCTAACTGAAAAATCTATCCAATATTATTCCGTTTATTTATGTTTCTAACTTTTTCTAACTTTCTCATTTTTTTTCTTCCCCCTTTTTCATTAGATTTTTTTTCTTTCACTTTGAGAATTTTCATTTTGACAAATTTCTGTCGTTATTAACATAATGTCAAATATTTATGCCGTAGGAGAACAATATATTGACTTTTTGGAGATTTTTTTCATCAATATTACTTTGCCGTATTTTTTAATTATTGTTCGTTCTTGTCAACTTTTTATATTTCTTTGAGAACAAATCTGTAAAAGTTCTATGATTTATTGCCTTTAATTTTAGAACTTTTGGGTGCTGTTTTTTTACTGTTTTTTTTAGGGACTTTTTAAATTTTTCAATTCAAATTCTTATTTTTTTTCATTCCTAACTATGTATTTATCTGTCTTATATTTTATTAAAGAAATAAAAAATTTTACAATTTTTTCCAAATTTCATCTTTCTAATTTTTAAATTTTTAAGAAATATTTTGCTCTTTGGTTTCTTCAGTATCTTGCATGGACCATTTCTAGAAATATCTTTTTTTTTTCCCTGTTCGAGTTTGTTTCTAAAATTATATTTTCTGTTTAACTTTATTTCGATACTCGTATTTTTACACACTTTTTTTTAATATTTTCTTTTAAAATACCATAGCTTTCCTTTATTATAGATGCTTAAAGGCGTCTTTATTTGAAACTCCGTCTGCCTGTCAATCTATCAAATTGTTGTTTGCTTGTTCGTATTTATTTTTGAATTGGATTTCCAACCAAAATGCTTTAAGGAAACCATTAAATATTCCTTAGGATCTAAACTGACAGTAAATGACAGGACGATTTTTTATCACTAAGTTTGTTTGCTCATATCTCTGTATCTATTTCAGCTTAAAATCCTATTTCTAAATATCTATTTATTCTAAAGTATATATTTCTCATAATGGAATTATAAAGGTAATATTATATTTAATTGAACGAGCACCAATACAAGTTAGGCGTTTTTACGTGCTCTATGTACCTGGGCTCTTTTAATTCAGTTTTACACTTCATCTAGATAAGTTGCCCTCTCGAGTTAACGACCCCCATCTGCCGGAGGCAGCTAAAGATGAATGTAATGGTTTTGACTGAAGAATGGCCTTGTTCAAATGGCATGGATAACCACGACGACTGGAGGCCATACTATGTTGCAGTTTTTGTCTGCCTTCAATGCCGTTGTGTCATTGTAGACACCATCCACCACATCCGCCGTTGAGGTCTTGCACTATTTAACCCATAGCTGGAGGGAATATTGGGCTTCACACCTTTCCCAAGGGTATTAGTCGACATGTCAACGTAGACGGAACAACTTGGATTCGAACCCGCCTCCGAAGTCCGATTGTCTATCCACTGAGCCACGTCGACCGCCCATATATAGTAGATTAACGCAAAATGAAAAAAAGGGATGCACTTTCCAGTGTCCAAAGACTTGCAATTCAGAAAGATACTTTTTATACTAAATCAATTTCTAATGCATTTTATTGTACAATTTTCTATTCTAATTTTTTCTCCTCTAAATTCCTCTCAAAAACATTCCTCTAAAGTACCTAAGAAAGCCCTTTATATAGAAAAGTAGTACTGTACATATTCAAATTTTTGTGGTCTGGGTTACTTTTTTGGGGGATGGGGGATAACTATTGAGTTTTTTTTTTTTCTGAAGAGCTTTATGTATTAACAGGATTTTAAAAAAAGAACTATTGTGGTTTTTATTTTCTGGGGAGATAAAAAAAAATATCCCGAGCAATTCATAAAACGAATAACGTTGCAAGGGAAAAAGTAAAAAAATACTTATTTCGTGATGTATGTCAAACTATTATAGTTTCATTTTCTGGGGAGTTATATGATGTAAGGTCCCATACGATCACGATTATCTGGTATTTATATTAAAATAGATGACAGAAAACGAATGATATGTTATAAAAATGCAGAATCATAAGTTTTCTTTCCTTTTTTTTTTTTTGAACCTAGGTTCAAAAAAAGAATTCAAAGATGTTTCGGGCTTTAGGGTCATTTGTTTAGAGTCAAAATAGCTCTCAGGTTATCTCCATCTACCGAAATAAGACCTTGTGAATCACCAGTCTATGATGATAAAAGGAAAATATCCTAAGCAATTCATGAAATAAATAACGTTGCAAAGGGAAAAGTAAAAATACTCATTTCGTATTTGTTGGGGAGTAAAACACCCCTCATTATAGACTCGCCGACTCAGCGAAGGTCGGCGCATGCGTGCGACCGACGAGTCACTCCGAGAGACACTTTCGATAGACACTTCGAGGCTGGGAGTCGCCGTCTCCGGGGCAGGTCGCCCCAGCGGCTATATATTTCTGTTATATTTATAATACACACTTTATACTGTCTCCGTTGTCTTTGTCTTTTTTCCACAACAAACTAACGACACCACAACAGTATTCTATGTCGAAAGCTATTTGAAAGTCGAACAGTGAAAGATAAGTCGTGCTGGAACGCCATTGAAAACACATGACGAAATTCATAATATCAGTTGACGCTTGACAGTAGTCATTTTTTGAGGTTGCCAATATTTGTCTCGTAAAGATAATAAAAAATTGGAATCGTTTAAAGATTTTCGTTTTACATATTTTGTATTCTTTTTTTTTCTAATCCCAGAAAAAAATTCTGAGAAAACTGGAAATAATGATGATAAATAAAATATTAGAAGTTTAAAAAAAAACATAGTACGGAATATAACGATAAAAACATAGATTTTTTTTCTTATTTTTTATCGTCATATTTTCCTCTCTTTTTTCTTAAAATATTTTTTTCTAATTTTTTCCATTTAGTCTTTTCTTCGTTAACCGCTTATTATTATTTTTTTTTTTGCTTCTTTCTTTTTTCTTTGTGTTTCTACTTTTTCCCTTTTTTTTTTCTTTGTCCTCTTATCTTTTACTTTCTGTATTTCTTACTCTACTCTGTCTTAATTCCCATCTTTGGGGGGTCGAGGTGACCCAGTGGATAGGCAGTCGCACTTTAAAATCTTAGTACGCGAGTTCGAATCCAGGTTTTTCCGTCTACGTTGACATGCCGACTAAATACTCTTGGGAAATCTATGAATCTATATATTCTCTCAAGTTATCGATTAGATAGTCCAACTTGAGTTATAAAAAATTATATTTATCAAAAGTAATAATTGTTCTAGGTATTGAAATAACTAAAAAGGTTGATATGCCGTTAATAACAAAAGAAAGAAAGAAAAAAACTCCCCATATTCTTAATCTTTATTTTTAAAAATTCTCCATTATCTTTTATCTTCTCTTTTTTTTAGTTAATTAATTTGGTAATTTTTTTAATTACAAGAGATCTGTGAAGCCAGGGAGCCTTGCGGTCCCTATGGAGCTGGCTGGCGCCCCCCCCCACCATTGTGGGGTCTGCGGGGCACTAAGCACAGCCCTGAGGTTGCAATTTAAAAAAAGAAAAAAAAACATAGGTCATTCGATCAAAACCTTACAAAAAAAATAGAGAAATATAATTAAGAAAAAAATTGAGAGCAAAAAAAAAAAAAAACAGAGTCACCGGAGATTTATTTTTGTCTTGTCCTTAATCATCAATAAAAACGGATGAAACCAAAAGCATAGACAGAAAGAGGAACTTTTGGGAAAACAGATAGAAGTTTAACAGTCCAACAGCATCGAAAATAGATTTTTTTTCAACTTCTTTGAATGTGTAAATTTCATTTTTATATCATTTTGTAATACTATATATGCAGTTGGTATCGTATTATCATTGACTTTAATACCTGATCCATCCACAGGTGTCATCTTTCTTCTTAGCCTTACTTCAGCTCGTATCTGTGATTTATTGCTTTCTGCTGCATGCTGTGGAAACATAATATCTGGTAATTCAACAAAATAAATAAGGTTGCATCAGTCCACTGGTGATATATCTGTCGTTAGTCTTTTTTTATTGCCGTTGTCAAGGACATATTTAACATTACTGTATGCTGTATGGAGAAGTCTAGGTGCTCTGACTCTGGAATTCCAATACGAAAATTCGATTCCTAGTCTTTCCGTCACGTTCATTTTGGATTAAGAACCCTTGGGAAAGATCTAATGTGTTTGCGAAAAGAATGAAATCTATTGACTAACTTATTAGCTTGTGAATTCTCAATTCTCTTGTAACTCCTCATAAGAATTCGGCTCAAACTGTTCAGGGGCATTCAGGGCATTCACACATGCACACACGGTGTTTATTAAACTTTAAATTCTTGCTGACATATTATTTCTAAAACAAAAGAAAAAAAAGTACAGATGGATGGATGGATCGATCGATCATAGACTTAATGAATTTATCCAATTAGTGTTGGGGAGTGAACCCCTCAGTTTAGACTCACCTGAATCGGCAAAGGTCACCACGAGGCCGGGAGCAGATTTCCCCGGTGGCCATGATCATGTATATATATAATACACGTTGTTCCACAGTTCTCCCGTGTTCTTGTCTTCTCTCTGCTACCACCTCAGCGACACACTAACACCACACAAAATGGCGACGAACTATCCTCCACAACAATTAGTTAGTTTACTCTTTCGTTTACTTGACGGAGCGTACAAATCTCCTTATTCCCTAAAACTATGAGATGAATAGGGCGACCAACGTTATATTTAGAATGCTTTGATAAGAGAAAAAATAAAAGAATATAGGTTGATAGGGAGATAGATAGGAAAATTGATGGACAAACAGACACCCCGAAAAACAGATAAACTGACAGATATGCAAGCAACTGGATAGATATTTATACAAGAGGTAAGTTAGTATTAGAGAAACTAGATATGAAGTACTAAGGACATATTGTACACTGGAATTTCAGGTTTTATGGACAATATATTGAAGTGATAATAAATTGACTCTCTCATTCCTGTTGTGGTGGAACCATTCTTCTAATGTACTCCGCCACCTTCCATATTTAACGGAACAGGTGAAAATTCAATGTAGGTCTAGATCCAGAAGTTAACCTTGCTTTCTCACGGTCAAACTACCACTCTATTCATTCCATATTATGCAACTTTCCTTTGTCTTCTAAATATATATCTCAAACTATGCCGTTGTGTTCTGATGTTTTTGTGCCAGTCAAGCCATTACTGATCATTAAAGCAATCAATTAATTCGATATTTTTTATTGGAAGTGTGTCAGTAAATCATAATAACTCTCACAGATTCAAGCTGTACGTTAAGATTTTAATAACTATGATAAAAATATTGTGCTTTCAATGTTTATTATACAACCAATACTTGGGTATGCAAACGTGTATCTAACTAGTTAACAGTGCACCAATTATTAGTATATGATATATATCTGCACCAATTTCAAATTGTTTCTAGGTATTTGTTAATTTCATATTGTAATTAATATTTTAACCAGTAAAAAGACTGCGTGGACCAAGAGAATAAGATTGAAAAATACATGAACTTTTCGGATAATACATTTCAGAACCGATTGTTTTTATATCAATCTCTCATAGCTTTTGAGTGTTTAATTGGATATGAATGAAAAAATAGTTTTGGATTTGTTAATGTTACTATAACAATAAAGTCGAGTCTTTTAAAATTGAAAGTTAATAACAATCTTTATTTTTTCTACAAGTTAAAACCTGATCTTTGCTTCTTTCAAAAAAGTAAAAAACATATCAAACAACCTATATTTATCTATCACACAACCTTATGTTGTATATAATTTAGATTTGCATCGATAAGAACATAAAAAAACAAGGCACCTACACACGCATACATATATGTGTGTGTTTGTTTTAATTTTCAGCTTAAAGCATCTACAATATGACATTACTAAAAAAAGAATCGTATAACACCACAAAATGAATAGATCACACGTCAGCAAGAGTAACTCTCTGACAAGTGAGGTTCAATAAAAAAAAAAAACATAAAATACACACACTTACATACATGCAAAAACAAATGCTCACTCTCAAGCGTACACACACCTGTCCAGGAAGAGAATAAATGGCTTTTTAGGCGACAAAAAGTTTGTTTCGTGTCATCGTTTTTGCGACGCTTCGTTTGTTTTCCATAGGTTTAACCGTTAAGAGTTAAAAAAAATAATGACAGTGGATTTGCAAATATATATATATATTA
>JAUZSX010331698.1:0-11012 GCA_034780655.1 Idiosepius hallami | reverse complement strand
AAGCAAAACTCCAGACTGACTCCACTCTCTACGTGGCCCTTTCCTTTTATATGCCGGGTGACATCACACATCTCCACCTACACGTGACTCACCCGAGCAGACCCAGAGATACTGATAGATAGATCAATTCAAACAGAAATTGGGAACTGGTAATCATTGAAAAAAGGATAAGATTTCTTAATAGTAGACTTTGCCGTACTGGCAGACCACAGAACAAAAACTATAGAAAAAATCAGTAAATCTCAAGAATAGGCAAGTACTAAAGAAACTATGAAAAATGTAAACCACAATAATATCAATGGTTATGGAACTATTAGGGACAATCCCGAAAGACCTGAAAGTAACACTGCAACTCTTTGGAATCAATAAAAAAAAATAAACATTTTACAGATAACTGCACTCATGAGGACAACAGAAATAACCAAAAAAAAATAAAATAGAGAAACAATGAAACTAAAACAAGAAAAGAAGAAAAAACATACGCTCATTAAATAAATATATGAACGAATAAGCTTACATTTACTGACTGCAAAATATACAGATATGCTAAAGTACCGAAAAAGACTTTCTGTCACTCTGCCTCCAAGAATAACCATAGGGAGTAAGAAACGTCTCTGCCAATAGTAAGTGTATAAAGTAGACGCTGAAGGATGTAAACGAAAAGAGATTTGACACTCTACACCTTGATTGGAATGGAGTGGAGCCTACTGGAGCTCGTGAGTAGAATGTTGTCGCTCTGTATCCAGTAAAAACTACTGGTTGCTGCGTATTCAAGCGATTAGTAATTGGTGTGAGATCCTTATAATTATTATCATTATCATGATGATGATGATGATGATAGTGGTGGTGATAGTAGTGTTGATCATGAGGATAGTGATGAGGATGATGGTGATCATGAGTGCATAATATTTCTATTTTTATTTTAGTAAAAATGAATTACGAGTACAAGTATTATTTTTTTACGAGAAACACGTTTAAAGAAGATTTATGAAATGGTTTGCATATCAAGAGAAATATTAATAGATCCTTAAATAATTTTTGGTAAAATTTCTATGTTACAGGTGGTTAAAAGTTTCCAAAAATAAATAAAAAAAAGTAAATAAATAAATAAATAAATAAAATAAATAAATGATTGATTTTCAGTCTTTAAATAAGGTTGGTTAACTAAGTTGTTAAGGTTTGCAACTTTCGTATAGATTTTTTTAAAATCTGGTATCTAGGGAAGATGAACAAGAAGCTGTTTTCTATCGATACCAATCCTGAAGATAAAAGGTATGAATTTTTCTTTGATGTTCGAGAGGTCATCAAATGCCACTTCATAGTAAATCTAAAGATAGGAATCAATCTGTTGATCTATTATTGCTCGATTTTACAGTTAGAGTGCTCGATATCGGTGATAGAGCGTGTATAGTAAAGTAAAAAATAAAAAGTAAAATCCAAACCTGGAAAAACGGCAGCTGCTGGTGACTGTCAATTTTACACTTGCGCGATCGTCAGACCAATCTTTGGTGCGCGTTTTCACACTAGTTTATATAGCTTCTCTTGGTTGGGAGCATGCTGGTATTTTTTGATAATCGCTTATTAATTTCCCCGATCAGAGAAAATTACTAAACAAAAAATCAGAGATTTTGTCAAGATGTAGACATGAAAATATTTTTTTCTAAATTGCATCGGCATAGCAGATAGATAGATAGATAGATAGATAGATAGATAGATAGATAGATCAGTGGCTAGCTTGGATGGACACGTACACTTGAAAGCATAAAAAAAATTTCAATTTTATATCTGGTATTTACAATGTATCAAAACGCTTTTCAAACTATTTTTTTAACAGCACTGATATCTAAACGACATATTTTGGTAAATAATTTAGTTTAAATGCAAAGAAAATCATAAATAAAAAATAACATCGATAAAAATCAATAGTAATCGAATTTGTTCATTTGATCTACGCATACATTAATAGTCACTACAATTCAACTAATTATATAAAAAAATCCATAGCAAAACTTTTTTCTTGTTTTTTTCTAGTTTTAGCATCCTTCATAAAATAATATAAAAAAATCTATATAAAGATATTTCTGAGTAAAATTCACATAGTTATACTACCATCTTTTGCATATACATAACATTTAAACACTTGGTCGATACATCAATGAAAGACAATTTAGAGATACGTTTAATAGTTAACAATGATATTTAAACTTTTATATTATTTGTGCTATAGGGCCAATTTTGAAGTTAAGGAATCTTCCTATTTTCAACTTGATGTGTAAAAAGGAAAAAATTAAACAGAAATATATTCGTATTAAATACCCATTGTTGTCATACTGTAACATAGGGGTTTAGAAGCCTAAAGTTTAAAATAATATTTCTGCTCATTGAACCAATGAACAGAATTCAAGGTTTGTTACTTTAAAATACAAAGAGAACCTGAAAATTAAAATAAAACTGAAAAGCATGATAGATATTATAAACATTATATAAAATCTATATAATAAATATACATAGATATTTATTCTTGATTTTAAGTAATGAATTAAGAAAAGACAAATGAAAAGGTTTATAGTTGATTCAAAATTTTACATTCATTGATTATGAAATCATAGATTGCAGAATCTAATTGGATTTATAATAATTAACAAATTTTTTCACTGGTTAATAAATTGCGAAATTGTTATTTACCAATCTAAAAATATATGTGTGCGCGTATATATAAGTGTATGCATACAAGTATCAAATGTTTATAATCACATATGTTATTGAATATTTCAAAATTTCAGGTCCCTATATTTTCATTGAAATCCTTTATTTAGTTTCTGATGTGTGCCACAGTTGAAGGTAGAGATTTATTGATATACAATCCATAGAAAAATGTCCCTATTGTGTATCGACATTTAGGAATGTGTTTACTACCATTCTTTTTAATCTAGAAAAAAACTTATTTAAATTTTAGTTTCCAATTATCATTATTTATCTTAAAGGTCATTGCCTTAAATGTTATTGATATAGTGTTGGTTTAAATATATTTTCTTTATTTTGAAAGTGAAAGCGTCTATTCTAACTGCTGGATATATATAGTACTGTTCCTCTATACAGTCAGACAATGAAGAAAAAAGAAAGAAAATTAATTGGAATTTACTGACAGTCATCAGCTTGAAAAAAAAGAATTTAAGTTCAGAGTTATTTTCAAAGAAATGGAAAATGATTAACGTTTAGGGATACAATAAAAGGATCGGAACAATGTTTATTTGAAATGTCATTCTAAAGGTAGTTAATTGCTATCTCTAGAAATAATTGACAATAATCCCGAGTATATCTTAGATAAGAATGGCAAAAAAAATCTACAACTGTGAAAATAAGGAAACATCAGTTTAAAATACTTTAAAAGGTGCTATTTTTAATATATTTTATATGTATTTTTTTGTTATTCCCGTAGTAAAGTACAGGGGTTGGACAAAATAATGGAAATACCTGACATTTTGACTTGAAATTTTCTAATATGATTTGATCAGTTAAAAAATTAAATATTTTTATGTGTTTTGTTTTATGATGTTTTCTAGTGAAGCTGGTATTTAAAATAGCTGTTGCTTTTTACAGGTAATTATTTTAAAATTATAATAATATACAGAAATGGGAGACCTTTCTGATTTTCAAATTGGACAAATTGTTCGAGCTTGTATGGCAAGCGCTAGTGTAACCAAAACTGCTCAAATGCTTAGTGTTTCAAGAGGTACTGTATCAAAAGTGATGACTGCTTTTGAAAAAGAAGGGAAAACTTCCTTGGCCCAGCAAAATTCTGGTAGAAAGAGAAAGCTGTCTGAAAGAGACCGTCGAGCTTTAAACCGAATTGTGAGAGTAGATCGCAAGACTACTGCCCCTAAAATCACTGCTGAACTCAATGAGACCAGCAGAACCCAGTTTCTACAAAAAAGTTCACAGTGAGCTGCACAAGGCTGGAATCCATGAAAGAGCTGCTCTCAGAAAACCTCTTCTGTCAAAAATCAATGCTTCAAAATGCCTAGAATGGTGTAGAATCTTCCAGAATTGGTCAATAGAACAGTGAAAAAATATGATCTTCTCTGACGAATCCTCTTTTACATTATTTCCGACCTCTGGCCGAGTGTACGTTTGCGGATAACCCAAAGAAGCTTATGATCAAACCTGCCTTCTCCCAGCCCTCAAGCAAGGCGGTGGTTCTGTGATGATCTGAGGAGCCATTTCTTGGAAATCTGCAGGGCCAATGATCTACCTTTCTGGAACAATTAACAGCCGCGACTATTTAGGAATTTTGAGAGACCAAATCCATCCTATGGTTAGGGAACTGTTTCCTGATGGAGATGCCTTTTTCCAAGATGATAATGCCCCAATTCATACAGCTAAAATTGTTAAAAATGGCACGATGAGCACTCTGATAAACTAGAACATCTTATCTGGCCACCACAACCCCAGACCTCAATATTAACGGGCTTTTATGGTCGATTTTGAAGGTTCAACTAAGAAGTAGATTTCCACGGCCATCGTCTCTAAAAGAACTGGAGGCTGTTCTAACTGAAGAATGGGCAAAAATTCTTTTAAAAACCATTCAGAATTTTTATGAATCAATACCTAGAAGAATTAATGCTGTACTTGCTTCAAAAAGTGGACCTACACCATATTAAACTAAATTTCTTTGATTTTTCAAGGTGTTTCCATTATTTTGTCTAGCCCCTGTAAGTGGTACTGTTTCAATACAAATATATACAGTTATATTAAATCCTTGCTTTTTTAAACGCCTATAATATTTATTTGTTTATTCAATAACAGGATTCTCCAATAAAGGCATTGCATTCAAAACAATTTGGCGTTCCTCTAAGACTCTACCTAGTTGTTTTGACCTTACTCTCCCAAATATTACCAACTCCTGCCATGAAGGGCAAAAAGAAGATTCCATGCTAAGTAGACTGAAAGACACAGGCATATATTTATGATTGCTTAGTCAAGAAATTTGCTGTTACCAATAGTGCACTTGTAGAATACATGTATCTACGTTTATGTACCTTTGTGAATATGTAGACATTCTTTCAGGCATGTGCACACACAACATGGCCACATTTTAAAATACTTATGGGTTTGTAGGAATGCATTGTATATATGTATTTACTACTAACGAAAAAAAAAATGACATGAGAAAGAAAAATGCTCGTAATCGCCTGTCCAAATAAATTATCAATTTTGATTTCTTACTAAAAAACTTTACATTTGCAGAATTATTTGATTTCTAGCAGTAATTTTGTCATAAGCAAATAGAAAACCGATTTTCTAAAATTGGAGAGAGTACATTACGAGGAATATTAGTCATATTGTTACTGATCTATTCTACCCAATTTCTTCTACAAAAAGTAAAGTACTCTAATTCTAATACGTCTGGTATGCGTGTCAAACTTAGCAAGAAAGCAATTTCCAAACTTAAAGAATTTTACTGTGAATATATTACAAATGTCATGCAGGAAACTTGAAGCGTCTGCAGACGCTTCAAGTTTCCTGCATGACATTTGTAATATATTCACAGTAAAATTCTTTAAGTTTGGAAATTGCTTTCTTGCTAAGTTTGACACGCATACCAGACGTATTAGAATTAGAGTACTTTACTTTTTGTAGAAGAAATTGGGTAGAATAGATCAGTAACAATATGACTAATATTCCTCGTAATGTACTCTCTCCAATTTTAGAAAATCGGTTTTCTATTTGCTTATGACAAAATTACTGCTAGAAATCAAATAATTCTGCAAATGTAAAGTTTTTTAGTAAGAAATCAAAATTGATAATTTATTTGGACAGGCGATTACGAGCATTTTTCTTTCTCATGTCATTTTTTTTTTCGTTAGTAGTAAATACATATATACAATGCATTCCTACAAACCCATAAGTATTTTAAAATGTGGCCATGTTGTGTGTGCACATGCCTGAAAGAATGTCTACATATTCACAAAGGTACATAAACGTAGATACATGTATTCTACAAGTGCACTATTGGTAACAGCAAATTTCTTGACTAAGCAATCATAAATATATGCCTGTGTCTTTCAGTCTACTTAGCATGGAATCTTCTTTTTGCCCTTCATGGCAGGAGTTGGTAATATTTGGGAGAGTAAGGTCAAAACAACTAGGTAGAGTCTTAGAGGAACGCCAAATTGTTTTGAATGCAATGCCTTTATTGGAGAATCCTGTTATTGAATAAACAAATAAATATTATAGGCGTTTAAAAAAGCAAGGATTTAATATAACTGTATATATTTGTATTGAAACAGTACCACTTACAGGGGCTAGACAAAATAATGGAAACACCTTGAAAAATCAAAGAAATTTAGTTTAATATGGTGTAGGTCCACTTTTTGAAGCAAGTACAGCATTAATTCTTCTAGGTATTGATTCATAAAAATTCTGAATGGTTTTTAAAAGAATTTTTGCCCATTCTTCAGTTAGAACAGCCTCCAGTTCTTTTAGAGACGATGGCCGTGGAAATCTACTTCTTAGTTGAACCTTCAAAATCGACCATAAAAGCCCGTTAATATTGAGGTCTGGGGTTGTGGTGGCCAGATAAGATGTTCTAGTTTATCAGAGTGCTCATCGTGCCATTTTTAACAATTTTAGCTGTATGAATTGGGGCATTATCATCTTGGAAAAAGGCATCTCCATCAGGAAACAGTTCCCTAACCATAGGATGGATTTGGTCTCTCAAAATTCCTAAATAGTCGCGGCTGTTAATTGTTCCAGAAAGGTAGATCATTGGCCCTGCAGATTTCCAAGAAATGGCTCCTCAGATCATCACAGAACCACCGCCTTGCTTGAGGGCTGGGAGAAGGCAGGTTTGATCATAAGCTTCTTTGGGTTATCCGCAAACGTACACTCGGCCAGAGGTCGGAAATAATGTAAAAGAGGATTCGTCAGAGAAGATCATATTTTTTCACTGTTCTATTGACCAATTCTGGAAGATTCTACACCATTCTAGGCATTTTGAAGCATTGATTTTTGACAGAAGAGGTTTTCTGAGAGCAGCTCTTTCATGGATTCCAGCCTTGTGCAGCTCACTGTGAACTTTTTTGTAGAAACTGGGTTCTGCTGGTCTCATTGAGTTCAGCAGTGATTTTAGGGGCAGTAGTCTTGCGATCTACTCTCACAATTCGGTTTAAAGCTCGACGGTCTCTTTCAGACAGCTTTCTCTTTCTACCAGAATTTTGCTGGGCCAAGGAAGTTTTCCCTTCTTTTTCAAAAGCAGTCATCACTTTTGATACAGTACCTCTTGAAACACTAAGCATTTGAGCAGTTTTGGTTACACTAGCGCTTGCCATACAAGCTCGAACAATTTGTCCAATTTGAAAATCAGAAAGGTCTCCCATTTCTGTATATTATTATAATTTTAAAATAATTACCTGTAAAAAGCAACAGCTATTTTAAATACCAGCTTCACTAGAAAACATCATAAAACAAAACACATAAAAATATTTAATTTTTTAACTGATCAAATCATATTAGAAAATTTCAAGTCAAAATGTCAGGTATTTCCATTATTTTGTCCAACCCCTGTACTTTACTACGGGAATAACAAAAAAATACATATAAAATATATTAAAAATAGCACCTTTTAAAGTATTTTAAACTGATGTTTCCTTATTTTCACAGTTGTAGATTTTTTTTGCCATTCTTATCTAAGATATACTCGGGATTATTGTCAATTATTTCTAGAGATAGCAATTAACTACCTTTAGAATGACATTTCAAATAAACATTGTTCCGATCCTTTTATTGTATCCCTAAACGTTAATCATTTTCCATTTCTTTGAAAATAACTCTGAACTTAAATTCTTTTTTTTCAAGCTGATGACTGTCAGTAAATTCCAATTAATTTTCTTTCTTTTTTCTTCATTGTCTGACTGTATAGAGGAACAGTACTATATATATCCAGCAGTTAGAATAGACGCTTTCACTTTCAAAATAAAGAAAATATATTTAAACCAACACTATATCAATAACATTTAAGGCAATGACCTTTAAGATAAATAATGATAATTGGAAACTAAAATTTAAATAAGTTTTTTTCTAGATTAAAAAGAATGGTAGTAAACACATTCCTAAATGTCGATACACAATAGGGACATTTTTCTATGGATTGTATATCAATAAATCTCTACCTTCAACTGTGGCACACATCAGAAACTAAATAAAGGATTTCAATGAAAATATAGGGACCTGAAATTTTGAAATATTCAATAACATATGTGATTATAAACATTTGATACTTGTATGCATACACTTATATATACGCGCACACATATATTTTTAGATTGGTAAATAACAATTTCGCAATTTATTAACCAGTGAAAAAATTTGTTAATTATTATAAATCCAATTAGATTCTGCAATCTATGATTTCATAATCAATGAATGTAAAATTTTGAATCAACTATAAACCTTTTCATTTGTCTTTTCTTAATTCATTACTTAAAATCAAGAATAAATATCTATGTATATTTATTATATAGATTTTATATAATGTTTATAATATCTATCATGCTTTTCAGTTTTATTTTAATTTTCAGGTTCTCTTTGTATTTTAAAGTAACAAACCTTGAATTCTGTTCATTGGTTCAATGAGCAGAAATATTATTTTAAACTTTAGGCTTCTAAACCCCTATGTTACAGTATGACAACAATGGGTATTTAATACGAATATATTTCTGTTTAATTTTTTCCTTTTTACACATCAAGTTGAAAATAGGAAGATTCCTTAACTTCAAAATTGGCCCTATAGCACAAATAATATAAAAGTTTAAATATCATTGTTAACTATTAAACGTATCTCTAAATTGTCTTTCATTGATGTATCGACCAAGTGTTTAAATGTTATGTATATGCAAAAGATGGTAGTATAACTATGTGAATTTTACTCAGAAATATCTTTATATAGATTTTTTTATATTATTTTATGAAGGATGCTAAAACTAGAAAAAAACAAGAAAAAAGTTTTGCTATGGATTTTTTTATATAATTAGTTGAATTGTAGTGACTATTAATGTATGCGTAGATCAAATGAACAAATTCGATTACTATTGATTTTTATCGATGTTATTTTTTATTTATGATTTTCTTTGCATTTAAACTAAATTATTTACCAAAATATGTCGTTTAGATATCAGTGCTGTTAAAAAAATAGTTTGAAAAGCGTTTTGATACATTGTAAATACCAGATATAAAATTGAAATTTTTTTTATGCTTTCAAGTGTACGTGTCCATCCAAGCTAGCCACTGATCTATCTATCTATCTATCTATCTATCTATCTATCTATCTATCTGCTATGCCGATGCAATTTAGAAAAAAATATTTTCATGTCTACATCTTGACAAAATCTCTGATTTTTTGTTTAGTAATTTTCTCTGATCGGGGAAATTAATAAGCGATTATCAAAAAATACCAGCATGCTCCCAACCAAGAGAAGCTATATAAACTAGTGTGAAAACGCGCACCAAAGATTGGTCTGACGATCGCGCAAGTGTAAAATTGACAGTCACCAGCAGCTGCCGTTTTTCCAGGTTTGGATTTTACTTTTTATTTTTTACTTTACTATACACGCTCTATCACCGATATCGAGCACTCTAACTGTAAAATCGAGCAATAATAGATCAACAGATTGATTCCTATCTTTAGATTTACTATGAAGTGGCATTTGATGACCTCTCGAACATCAAAGAAAAATTCATACCTTTTATCTTCAGGATTGGTATCGATAGAAAACAGCTTCTTGTTCATCTTCCCTAGATACCAGATTTTAAAAAAATCTATACGAAAGTTGCAAACCTTAACAACTTAGTTAACCAACCTTATTTAAAGACTGAAAATCAATCATTTATTTATTTTATTTATTTATTTATTTATTTACTTTTTTTTATTTATTTTTGGAAACTTTTAACCACCTGTAACATAGAAATTTTACCAAAAATTATTTAAGGATCTATTAATATTTCTCTTGATATGCAAACCATTTCATAAATCTTCTTTAAACGTGTTTCTCGTAAAAAAATAATACTTGTACTCGTAATTCATTTTTACTAAAATAAAAATAGAAATATTATGCACTCATGATCACCATCATCCTCATCACTATCCTCATGATCAACACTACTATCACCACCACTATCATCATCATCATCATCATGATAATGATAATAATTATAAGGATCTCACACCAATTACTAATCGCTTGAATACGCAGCAACCAGTAGTTTTTACTGGATACAGAGCGACAACATTCTACTCACGAGCTCCAGTAGGCTCCACTCCATTCCAATCAAGGTGTAGAGTGTCAAATCTCTTTTCGTTTACATCCTTCAGCGTCTACTTTATACACTTACTATTGGCAGAGACGTTTCTTACTCCCTATGGTTATTCTTGGAGGCAGAGTGACAGAAAGTCTTTTTCGGTACTTTAGCATATCTGTATATTTTGCAGTCAGTAAATGTAAGCTTATTCGTTCATATATTTATTTAATGAGCGTATGTTTTTTCTTCTTTTCTTGTTTTAGTTTCATTGTTTCTCTATTTTATTTTTTTTTGGTTATTTCTGTTGTCCTCATGAGTGCAGTTATCTGTAAAATGTTTATTTTTTTTTATTGATTCCAAAGAGTTGCAGTGTTACTTTCAGGTCTTTCGGGATTGTCCCTAATAGTTCCATAACCATTGATATTATTGTGGTTTACATTTTTCATAGTTTCTTTAGTACTTGCCTATTCTTGAGATTTACTGATTTTTTCTATAGTTTTTGTTCTGTGGTCTGCCAGTACGGCAAAGTCTACTATTAAGAAATCTTATCCTTTTTTCAATGATTACCAGTTCCCAATTTCTGTTTGAATTGATCTATCTATCAGTATCTCTGGGTCTGCTCGGGTGAGTCACGTGTAGGTGGAGATGTGTGATGTCACCCGGCATATAAAAGGAAAGGGCCACGTAGAGAGTGGAGTCAGTCTGGAGTTTTGCTT
>JAUZSX010331687.1:0-11016 GCA_034780655.1 Idiosepius hallami | reverse complement strand
ATGATGCTTCAGAAGAACTAAAATTTTATTTATTATCTATATTATATGATGCTTCAGAAGAACTAAAATTCATTAATATAATATATATATATAAATAAAATTATTATTTGAAGAATGACATATATGAATATTGTTTATCCCGGATGCACATTTTGCCTTTTCGGCATTATCAACGGGAGGTTTCATTATTGTTTTATCTGGAGAAAACAAAGAAAAATTTGAAAATGAAAAATTTGAAACCGAATGTTTATATTTGAAAAAAATGTTGTTGAAGGAGCAGGATGAAAATAGAATAATATGATTCAACGATAATTATGTCCAATTTTGCTTTGTTTCCTCCAAATGATAAGAAAATAAACCTCCCGTAGATAATGCCGAAAAGTTGAAATGTGCATCCGGGATAAACAATATTTCTATATGTCATTCTTCAAATAATTATTATAGAAAGACTTAATTCTTCATATGTATATATACATATATATATATAATATTTTTTCAATCTGTATAGAGGCCTCTTTCATAGTCTACTCCTGATTAGTAGAGTTCTACAAACCCTCAGCTTTTCTTTTGGCCAAAACTCAAACAAAATGGCATCAAATTCTTTATTTTTTTGGTCACAAAATCAATTTTTCTAAATCCAAACTATTTCATTATATTATATTAGGAAATCCATTAGAAAACTTAATTCCTTCCAAAAGAATTTTCTTAAATTCAACGTAAATTAGTCGAAACCCAAACCCAACTTAAAGGGATTTTTTTCTTTATAGAAAGTGTCCACATCAAATGCTTGTTCTGCTTCTTGGACAGTTTTGACCTTTAAAGAGGGAGGGGGAGGGGAGAGAGAGAGAGAGAAAGATAGAGTAAGAGAGGGAAGAGAGAGATTCATGTAGGACTACCAATTAATAATTACAAGGTGTCCAAAAAGTTACTGTGCACTATGGCTTGGTAAAAAACAATAACACAAAAACATGTAAAACACAAAACAAACAAAAAGTGATAAAAAAAAACAAATTTTTAGATTGAATTAAAAAAAAAGAAAATAAATAAAAAGTTTTTTATTTGTTTTTGGTACCCCCCCCCTTTAAAAAAAGAAAAGAAAATATTTTTTTTTTTTTTTGCAATAACGAGGAAGAATGACTGAAAAGAAATATTCTTTCCATTTAAATTTAGATTTTTTTCTTTTCAACCATTTTTACTTGTTTTTTTTGTTGTTGTTTTTTAAAGGAATTTATTTTATTTTTTATTTATTTATTGTTTTGTGTTTTTTTCTTCTTTTTTGTAAAAGAGATTTTCTTTTTTTACTCAGGAAATTCCACTCCAACATTTCTGCCATTTTTTTCTATTTTTGTAATAATTGCATCCTGATGTTGGTTTTGTAATTCACTTGATAAATTTTGATTCAAACAAGATGTATCAACAATTAAAAACAGGCAGTTTTTTTTATCTTGGTCACTAAAAAAAGGCTTTGGTTAAAATAAAAATGTTTTTCTCTTTTCAAGAAAGAAATAAAATCTTAAAGTTTATTTAGAAAAAGAAATTAATAAAAAATGAATTTGAAAGGCTATAAAAATATGTAGAAAATAATAAACTTCTGCTTTTTATTGTTAGAAAGAGAATAAATAAGAATAAATAATCTTTGTCAACATGGCCGACTGGTCAGCCATATTTAGAAATATTTACAAAGCTCTGTAGTTAAATGACAAAGTGTGACAAGAATATTCTTTTATTAAAGAACATGCTTGTCACATCCTTAGTTATTAAGAGTATTTTAAATTAAAGTATGTTGTTACAGCTCTACTAATAAGTATGAATTAACAGAAAAGGTAAAATCACAAAATAGTCATGTATGACAAGAATAATCTTTAATAAAAGCATCTTACATCACAGCCCTAATGATAACTAAATAAATATTTTTAACTCTTATTTAAAAATCGAAATCAAAAACTGAAACAATATTTATGTAAAGGTAGAAGGGTTTAAAGATGGTATGATGCATTGTTTATAATGTGTCTGATTAACTTAATCAGATACTAGACAGCATAAGAATCCAAGAACCACTACAGACAGGCACAGAGAGATACACTTTTTTGAAAATGGAATTTTGCTTCTGAAATATTACCAAACATTATAAATAATGCATCATACCACCTTAAAAACCTTATAAAACTTTATACTTATACATAAATAAAACTTATGATGCTTCAGAAGAACTATAATTTATTATGAAACGATATTTCTTTTATTTCTTAAATATTTTTTTTCTAATATAGACTTTTGTCGATCTTTAAAAAAACAACATAAATTAAATATAATTAAAATTAATTAAAACTAGTTTTCTAAACTTTCTTGTTTTTTCATAAAAGCATATGTTTTTAGAATAAGAAATGTTTCATGTTTGTTAGCAATGGTGGAGCTCTGAAATTGTCTTACACAAGTTCAAATCCCAACCAGAATCATTGCCTTTACCTTAAGTTGTCTCGGCTGGAGGAGACTTGAGAGAGTAACTCATCTAGATGAAGGGCAACACTGAATGCAAAGAGCCCAAGCATATAAATAGCACATAAAAATGGCCTTGTGCCTAACTTGAATTGTTGCTCAGCCAAGTAACTATATTTTTAGAATAAACTTAGATTTGAAAGAAAATGAGTTTTGTATACATTTCACAGCTTCCATACTTTAATCATGATCATCATCATTTTTATTTTCACTTCATAAATAGATAAGACATTCTTGTCTTTGGAATCTGATGTTCAAAGTTTTGTTGTTTTTTGTGTGATTCTTTTCACTTAATATTCTTTAAATCTTGGAAGTTTTTCTCTAAAGAATTTTTTTGTTTATCCAAAAAAGTAAGTTAAAAAAAAAAAGATTTTTTTTTATCAATGATTTTAAATCTTAATAAATTATGACAGATTTTAATAATTTCTTTTTCTGTCCCAAAAGTTTGCATCATACAATATGTCCCAGATTAACAATATTAAAACATAAAGAATTCAATAAAGTCATTGTGTTGTTTTACGGCATATCAACCTCTTTAGGTCATTTAAGATTGAGAACAATAATTTTTTGATAAACGTTCTTTTTCATCAACATATCGTTTTCTGAAAAAAAACAAAAACAAACTATATGCACTCTTTAACCCATAGCTAGAGGGAAAGTAGGGATTCATACATTTCCCAAGGGTATTAATTCAATTATGAATGTAGATGGAATGATTAGGATTCAAACGTGTGTATTATGATTCCAAACTCCAACTTGTTACCCACTATGCCAAGTGGACCTCTCCTTACATTAAAAAGTAAAAAAAATATTTTTATTATTATTATTATTGTAATTATTATTATTATTATTGTAATTATTATTATTATTATTGTAATTATGTGATTATTTAAAATTCTTATTATTCTAATGAAGTAAAAATGAAATCCTGTAATTTTTTTGATTTTAAAAAAATTCTTTTTTTTTCTTTTTTAATCAAAAAAATTTTTACTTGATTTTTATTTTATTTTTCTTCTTTTTCTTTCTTTATTCTTTTTCTTCTTCTTTTTATTTATTTCTTTATTTTTTTCATTTTCTACTTTTTTTTATTTTTTTGATTTAAAAATTTTTTTTTCTTTTTTCTTTTTTTCTTTTTTCTTTTTTTTTCTTTTTTTCATTTTTTTTTATATTTTTCTTTTTATGATTAAATATTTTTTTTCCTTTTTTTTCTTCTTTTTCATATTTTCTTCTTTCTTGTCAAATCCCTAAAATACACTTAAATGAAAATAAAGTTGTTTTTCTGTGAGGTTTTTTAATAAAAAACAGTTTCCAAATTATTTTTGAATTATTTTTAAGCAAACGTATTTGGTTGTAGAGTGTGTGGGCATATCTCCCCTTGAATTGGAATATTTTTTCCTCATTTTTTATTTCTTTTCTTTCTTTCTTTTCTTCTCTTCTCTTAACTCTTTTTTTTTCTTTCTCCTTTTTTTTTTTAAATTTTCTAACCCCCCCAACTTTCTTTTTATTATCTCTCTCTCTCTCCCCCTCTCTCTCTCTCTCTTCTTCCTTTTGGGGAAGTTCAGTTGACCCAGTGGGTAGCCAGTTGGACTTCAGAATCATTGTATGCGAGTTTGAATCCCAGTTGTTCCTTTTATGTTCATAATTCGACTAATACCCCTGGGAAAGGTATGAATTCCCACATTCCCTCCAGCTATGGGTTAAATAGCAAACATTGAATCATTTAAAAACAAAGACAAAACTAAATATATATAAAATGATTATTCTTGGTATAAAATGACCTAAAAAAAGTTGATATGCCATAAAACACAATCAACCAAACCAAATCTGTTTTCTCTCCCTCCCTCTCTCTGTTCTTTCTTTCCTACATCCACCCTTACTCCCTTGTTGTGGATTCTTCTTCCTCCCTTCCCCTCTACCCCCCTTCGCCTCCCCATTGCCAGTCTCCCCCTCCCCAGGGATTCCTCTTATCCTGAAAGAATTTTCTTTTTCTAATTAAACACAATATTTCATTCCTCTTTGCCAAAAAACAATTCCCAACCGATTCCTCAGAATTTCTTTCCAAAATCTTTTTGAAATTCTTGAACTAAAAATAAAAGTATTTTATTTAAAAATAGATTTTGATTTTTGTCTGCAAATTGTTTCACCCAAACATTAAACTACATTTTTTTTTTTAAAGAATAAAAATAGTTTTGTTATTTTTATTCTTAAACATTGTTTTAAGGATTGTGGATTTGGATAAGAATAAGAAATTATTATTACTTAACTAACATACATACAACATAAATACATGCTCTATCAACGATATTGAGCACTCCAACTATAAATATAAGCAATCTCACTCTACACAATAATATATAAATATATATATATATATATATATCACCAAAGTTAAGCAATATTGAGCCTGGTCCATACTTAGATAGGTGATCATTTAGGAATACCAGGTTATATGTTTTGTGCCTGGATGTGGAAAAACCCAGGTTAGTATCTAAGGGCGTGGTTAAACCACTAGGATAGATGCACCCATTCCTTTGTTCATTCCTTCCTTCCTCCTTCCCTCCATTCTACCTCTCTTCTTCCCTCCCCACCCCTCCTGATTCCTTTCCCTCTCCCTCTCCCACCCTTCCATTCTTTCCTTCCTTAATTACTTCCATCTTTTCATCCCATTTCACACCCCCTCCCTCTCCTCCCACCATCCTTCCATTCTTTCCTTCCCTTCTTTCCTCCCCATCCCTTCCCTCCCTTACCCTTCCTTCCTTCCTCGCCTCCCTTCCTTCCTTCCTTAATTCCTTCCATTTTTTCTTCCCATTTCAGACTCCATCAAAAACCCCAACCAAATGATGATCAAATCCAATATCACAACTCAATTCTCGGATCTCAGTGAACAAAATCTGAAGCTAAAACTTCAAGTTTCCAATTTACGTCAAGAATTGGAAGAACTTCAAAAAGCCCAGGCAGCAAAGCCTCATCTTCAACAACAAACAAGTTTTGGAGAAATGAAATTAGAAGTCATTCAAACCAAACGTGATTTAAGTCGAGCCAAAGAAGCATTGCAAGGTAAAAAAAACATTTGACAATTTTATTGCCTTTTCTTTCTTCAATTTTTTAACTCCATATCAAACATTAGCCTTACTCTAACCCCAGACACATTCCTGTTTCATAAACTAACTGAGGAATACAAGCTTTTTGGTTTGTTAATTCCACACAAGGCCAGTTAATTCTGAGCACTCCTGTGGTGACTCTATTGTACACTAATCAGTCACAATTGGCCTTTTTTCCATTAGAAAAGCAAAACTAAAAGCCATTTACCAGCCAGAACCATTCCACCCAAAGGATTCCAACCATTCCACCCAAAGGATTCCAACCATTCCACCCAAAGGATTCCAACCATTCTCTTAAAGGATTACAATGAAGATCTTTTGGGTGGTAAAACCATTAATAATAGCCATGAAAGATTAAAATGTAAAACAAGTAAACTACGTAGAGCAAATTAAAATAGTTTTCAGCATTGAATGACTTAATGAGAGACAATATGCAGGTTAAATCAATCAATCAATCAACCATAAAAATAACAGTTTTTTTTTCATTTAAAATTCATTCATGCATGACGATTAATAATTGTTTTTGATTTGACACTAAATCTCAACTTTGAATCAATGTCGATTCTGTTGTGTCTAGATTTTAAGATGGATTCACTTAATTCAATAAAACTGGGCAGATTTTTTGCTGTTTTCAAGATTGATTTAAATATTTTCTTTCAAAGGTTGTTTTTTTATAGTTTTTATTCTTCTTTATTTATTTATTTTTTTTTGATTTTATTTAAATCTTGATTTGGAGAAAGTAAAAAGGGATTACCTCAAAAAAAAGGGCTTACCTCAAAAAAAAGGGCTTACCTCAAAAAAAGGGCTTACCTCAAAAAAAGGGCTTACCTCAAAAAAGTGTTTGTATCTGTTTGTTGTGTGAGATGAAGAAAGAGGAAGTAAAAGGGTGCCAAGATGGTGGCCCTGTTCTTTTATTGGCTCTCGTTCTCATTAACGTCCACCTATGCAAATGAATCCTATCGGAGCACTCTAAAGATAGGCCGCTGGGGGGGAGACGTCAGAAGTGTTTTTGGACTTATTAGTGATTTGTATTTTGTAGTGCAGAAGAGTTTTTTTGCGGCTACATGTGTGTAATAACCTGTTTGTTGGTTTACATAACGTTGGTCACAATGGTTACACTTGATCTTACAAATTGTTTTTAGTTCGTCTCCTCTGAAAATCGTCCAAAATAAATCGATTGAAAAAGATTCAAGTTTTTGTCTATTTTTGTCTTTTTCAATAACGTCTGCTTTCCTCAAATATTTGGCCAATCCTTTGTATTCAAAGAATTTCTTGCCTTAATGATAGAACCCTTGTGACCCTGACTCAAATACAAACTCGTCCTCAATGTCTAATCATGCCCCCCCCCTTCTTTTTTTAGCCCTGAAGGCGGATCGTAAACGCTTAAAAGCAGAAAAATTAGAACTTTTAAACCAATTAAAACAACTTTATGGAACGTTAGAAAATAAAGAGACGGAACTTCGGGAATTCATTTGGAAATACGAACGACACATGGCGGAAAATGAAGAAAACATCAAGAAAGTGAGTTTAATGACTTTTTATTTTATTTATTTTGAATTTCTTGCAAATTTTTCATTAAATTTTCCATTAATTTCTTTATTTAATTTAATTAATTCATCAACCTTTACACCCTGTGGTGCGTTGGGCAGCAAATTTGCATTTGCTGTTTCCGTAGTATACTTGTTTTATGAGAAAGAGTCACTGGCCTTTATGCTAAACCCCCAACCTGAAGGACCTTCTTTGTGCTTTTGAAATCAGTGTTGCCTTTCTCCTAGATGAGCTACTCTCCCAAGTTAACGAGCCACATCTGCCTGAGGCAGCTAAAGATAGAAGCAATGGTTATGACTGCGATTTGAACTCGCATCGTACGATTCCATAGTCCAAGCTTTTACCAATGCTCCACCTCGCCACCCGACTAGGATTTGAACTCGCGTAATATGATTCCATAGTCCGAGCTTTTACCAATGCTCCACTTCGCTGCCAAGATTTTATAAATTAATAATTAATTTAATGAATTAATTTAACTTAATTGATTTTGTGTTAATAAATGGGTTGGACTCAGGGGGGATAAAAGATGTTATTTCCAAGACTGACTTAACAGGCGTCGTTGTACCTGTTTTGTAATGCAAAGGGGAGGAGTAGCTCAAGGGTATTTCTGGGCATGTACCCGCCTCTACACTTAAGATTTAAGAAAATTAAAATTTGTATTTGTGCTTTTTTTCTTCATTTTTTCTTTTTTTTTCTTTTCCAAGATGGCGTCTGAAAAAGAAGACGTTGAACGAGAAAAGTGGGAAATAATCAAACGAGCGCGAGAAGCGGCTGAAAGGTCGGTGATTCTTCAATCAAAATTGGATTCAAAGGAAAAACTTGTCCAAAGAATGCAATCTGATTTGAATGAGGTACGTCAAATATTTTTGTGTTTTGAGGTACGTCAAATATTTTTGTGTTTTGAGGTACGTCAAATGTTTTTGTGTTTTGAGGTACGTCAAATATTTTGTGTAATGTTTCCATCAGGAAGAAAAAAGAACCATTTTTTTCAAAACTTTTGAATTTTTTTTTTATTTACCAAAAAAGTTGTTTTTATTAATTCTTTTTAAAATCTATTTTTTTTTGGGTAAGAAAATAATAACATCTCATCAAAATTGAAAAGAAAATAATAACATCTCATCAAAATTGCATTTCCCAAATAAAAACATCGACACTAAATGAATAGAAAGAAATTAAGTTTTTGTGAAAAAATAAACAATAAACAAAAACTCATGACTTGTTTTTACGTCTGAAAATCCACCAAACTTTTTTTAACTCAAAATTTGATGTTGTGTCAAAAATAAAAACTATAATAGCAAATGCCGTTGTCGTTCAGGAAATCTCTTTTCTTTCTGCTCATGTAATTGACGAACGTTTCGTTTTTATATGCGAGAGGTCCTCCTCATCATATTGGTGCGAGAACACATGTGATTCTACAAGACTGCACCTTTTAGAAAAGACCTGGGCCGCCATCTTGGACCTTTTTTGTCCCCCTGGTGCTTTTTTTGTCCACTGTCTCCATTTCGGAGGTGGACTCGCCTTCTCACAATATTTGCCATCAATAATAGAAAAATATTTTTACAAATTCAAAGCCACAAAAGATTTTAAATTAACAAAATAACATTTCATTTTTTAATGACCTATCAACCTTTATGGGTTATTTAATGTCTGTTTTGGTTCAAATCTTCTGATGAATTTTCAACTTGATTTTCGACTGGATTCACTAATTGCTACTAAACTGACTAATGAGAGACTTTCAATGAAATTTTATAAATATTTTTAATTTTGGGGTCAAAAAAAAAAAAAAGGAATAAAAAAAAATGAGGCAAATTTGAAGAAAAATATTTGAAAAAAAGATTTTTTGAATTTTATATTCAAAGATTGGATTTTACTTGGTGTGTATTGAAAAAAAAAATGCAATTTTAATTAATGGTACGAAAAATAGTGAAATATTCCAAATAGTTATTGCTATCTTTGTTCAAATGACAAAATGATTAAAACCAATCATTAATTATTTACATCTAAACATTTAATTGTGATTTACAAATAACCAAGATTTGTTTTTAAATAAAAAATAAAAATGTCTTTTTTTTTCAGTTAAGAAAGCATTTTTCTTCAATTTGTCAGACAAGGGCAAGCGTCACTTCAGATGTATTTGAGAAATTAACAAATTCTACAAACGAAAGGCAATCGATTGATGAATTTCCTTCTTTAGAAACAAACGGAAAAGAAAAATCAACCAATGAAAAAAATTGTAAAAGTAAGTTTTTTTTTTAATAAATTATTTGTGACATTTTTATGATATTGGCTGGACAAGAAAAATAATGTACAACACGGAACTTATATTACATACATGTTTATTGGTCAAACGAGATTACACAACTGACTGATAAGTATGTGTGGCTATTTCCACATATAATAGTTAAAGGGGAATAACTCTTACGGGTTTAAGGAGTTATTTACCTTAATTTAAAACAAATGAATTTGAAATTAAAAAGATTGCAACTGAGGAAGGGGGCGAGGATTGGCTAGCACTCGCCTGCAGAAGGGCTCCATCTGTTGGCTCTCTTCAGCCATAGCCATCTTTAGCTGGTCTCAACTGCTGTGGCTATGTCATTGATGGCTTTCTTCAGCTGCTTTGGGTCCAGCCCAACCCTCTGGAAGAAGTAGCGCTGGGAACCCACGGCAACAGACCTCAATAGGGTAGATGGTCACATGCCACCCTTTCAAGATAGCTTCGTCTAAAAGTCCTGGTATTTTTCCTGATTTCTTATTTTATTAAATTGATTATTAAATTATTAATTAAATTATTATTTATTAAATTAATTATTCTTAAATAAACTTATTTCTTATTTTATTAAAGATTTTTTCTAAAAAGTCTTTCACAACTATTTTTCCTTGTCTTTTAGTTCCAAACAATAACCCAGCCTTAAAAAATGAAGGAGAACCAAAATCCGAATCGACTTTAATGAATTTTTTGAGTTCAAGTCAAGAAATTCTTGATAATGAAATAAAACAACAAAAAAAAAAGAAAAGTCTCGGATCTTTGACAAAAATCTTTTCTAAATCCAGAAGTCGACGTTCAATGGCTTTAACGAGTGAATCTGAATTGGAAGGTTAGTAAAAGAGAGAAAAAGAGAGAAAAAGTCTAGAACAATCCAATTTTATGGCTTCTCTCTCTCTCTCTTTTCTGTCTCTCTCTCTGTCTCTTTTTCCCTCTCTTTCTCACTCTTTCCTTTTCTCTCTCTCTCTCTTTTTTACTGTCGTTCTCTCTCTCGTTCTCTCTCTCTTTCTCTCTCCCTCTTTTTCTCACTTTTTCCTTTTTTCTCTGCCTTTTTTTTAATTCTCTACTTAATATTCCCCCTCACTATCTCCATCATAATCATCATCAAACATTTGCTTTGATGATAATAAAGGTCACTCAGAGTCGTTGGCAGAGCAATTTTCAACCTTGATTGTTGCCAGTCGCTTTACTGTGCATTTCCATGGTCAATTGTTGAACTGCTTTGTCACCCAGTCAATATGTCATCCCCTACAATTTCAAACATAAATCAACATTAAATTTTTATTTAATTTTCTGAAATTTCAAACCCAATTTCAGTTTTTGTTTAAAGAAAAACAAAATCCATTTTCCTTTTTTTTCAGATTCCAACTCTTGTACGCTACCTCGACTGAGTTTATTAAGTTCTGAAAATCATCAAGAAAAACTTGAACTGGTTGAACAATTGAAAAAAATTCCCATGTCCGAATGGAAAGCCAATCAAGTCCTTGCTTGGCTTGAACTTCATCTTGCTATGCCATTCTATGGTCAAATGTGCTGTGATAACATCAAAAGTGGAAAGGTAACACAACACAAACTTTGTCAAGAGTTAAAATATATTTTTGCTTAACA